>PQWD01002747.1:66736-82855 GCA_019425675.1 Leucinodes orbonalis | reverse complement strand
CTTCCAATAAGTTTCTTATAAGGAACATTAGATGAACATTCTTTAGATTTTTCTACATTCAACTTTGGTTCAATTGGAGTACTTAGGGGCTTACAATCAGAAATTTGAAATTTAAATGCTAACTGCTCAATATACTGTTGTTGATCTACAGTTATTACATTTTTATTTTTATCAACATTGATTCTCATGCCTAGATACTGTCTTACAGGTCCTAAGTCTTTCAACTTAAATTCTGATCCCAAGACATTTTTTAATTTATCAGTTTCAATATTACTGTTTGAAAAAATTAAGAAATCATCTACATACAATGCAATTATTATTTTTACTGTACCACAAGTCTTTGCAAACAAACACGGTTCATATTCACAACTTTTAAAGCCTATTTTATAAAGACAATCTTTGACTCTGTCATACCATGCTAATGAAGACTGCTTTAAACCATAAATAGCCCTCTTTAATTTTAATACATATCCCCCACTTTTATTTGCAAAGCCTTCAGGGATTGACATGTAAATGTCCTCTTTTAAAAAGCCATTTAAAAAGGCTGTAGTAACATCCAAATGAGTAATACTCATTTTCAACTTAACACTAATAGCAAACAACAATCTTAGAGTTGAATGACGTACTACCGGAGAAAATGTTTCTGAGTAGTCTATACCCGGCTTTTGCGTAAAGCCCTTGGCCACTAGTCTCGCTCTATACCGCACTTTGTTGTCCACATCAAGCTTTTTATTTAACACCCAACGACACTTCACTATTGACACATCACCTGGGTTCTTGATTAGTTCCCATGCATCATTGTCCTCAAACGACTTGAACTCCTCTGCCATGGCACAACTCCACTGCTCTCTCTCAGGCCCCTCGAGAGCCTCCGAGAGTGAGATTTCCTCAGGTGCTGGAACTGAACTGGAAATGCACATGTTGCTTAAGCCATACCACTCAGGTTTCTTCCTTAATCGTTTGATTGGTTGTTCTGGTGTTGATGTGTTCTGGACAACTTGCTGTTGTTCTACATCTTCTACACTTAACGAAGTTTCAGTCAAGGTTTCATCGACATCAGTGTATACTGAAGAAACTGAAGAATCTTTAGTATCCTCCTCCTCATCCAAAATAACAGGACAGGTCTCCCCCACTGAATCC
This sequence comes from Leucinodes orbonalis, assembly GCA_019425675.1. Lineage (NCBI taxonomy): Eukaryota > Metazoa > Arthropoda > Insecta > Lepidoptera > Crambidae > Leucinodes > Leucinodes orbonalis. The sequence continues at coordinate 81,715 of PQWD01002747.1, read as the reverse complement.
TTGCTCTCCATCTCCATGCCTAATGGTGCCTCATTGTCTGGTATCCAAATAGCCAAACCTTCATCTGAGCTACTGACTGTAGTTTCACCTTCCATCACAACAACATCTCTGCTAGTGATGATAGTCTTCTTGGAGGGATTATACAATCTGTACCCTTTGACATCTTCTCCATATCCCGTTTCGTGTTTCTATTAGGTTATGGGCAGTGGAAGCGTGCTGGGCCCATAACCTAATAGAAACACGTCACTGTTCGCAATAGACTAATTTTTCTTAATAGAACAGATACACTACAACATATTTGTTACATATTATTATTACAGATGGCGCTAGTAGTATCTTAAATCTATAATCTTGCATATTTGATACACCATAATAACACAGAGGACGGGATATCTGGCGCAAAATGGGGGAGACCAATGTCCAGCAGTGGACTGCGATAGGTTGAAGAGAGTTACATAAATAAAAAGCTTACTAAACCGACAACGGCGTATAAGTTAGTAAATCCAATGAAAACAATTCCACGGCTAGAAACTCGAATTGGATTGTAGAACAATTTCTAAACACATTCGCAGCTGCGAGGGTGACAATTGTGGGAAAATGGATTTGTATCAATCGGTGTACTGTGCGAAACAAACTCTAGAAAGTATCTATTATCTTAGTTCTTACCTAGTCTGGGACCTGGGTATTGTTCATGCGACACGACGAAAGCCTTTTTACAATGTTGAAGTGAGAATTTCGTAATGTGGATTGTGTTAAACTACACAGGCCCCTAGTGAGCGCCCTTAATGGCCGTCCTTCTTCTCCTACTTCGATAGGTATCCGTAAGCGGTCTCGTGCCGCGACCGGAGCCAATCATCGGCGGAGCTAGGCTCGCCATTTTCATCCGGTGACGTCGTTAAGGCCATCTGCGGCCAACAACAAAATTAATTCGAAAAAAAAAAACTACACAGGTGAATTAGACGATGCTAGGGTTATATTGAAATAGGCAGGCCTTCGAGCGTCGGTGGCTCAGTGGTGCGGACTGTCGCCTTCCTACCGGGAGGGCTGAGGTTCAAATCCCGACACGTACCAATGTATTTCGAATTTTCGAAAAAATATATGTACGTTATCCGACGCTCTTACGGTGAAGGAAAACATCGTGAGGAAACCTTCATGCACGTCTGCGAAGAGATTCGTAGGTTGTGTGTGAAGTCGTCCAATCCGCACTGGGCCCGCGTGGACGACTAAGGCCTAATCACCCTATACGGGTAGGCTCGTGCCCCTCGGTGGGGACGTTTAATGAGCTGATGATGAAGGCAGGCCTTAGATACTAACTGAACTTATAAACTGTATTTTTAATGCGAAGACTGTTTAGGTAAACAATAAAGTAACAGGATGTACACACACGAAGAACCGTCAGCCAAAAAATGTACGAGCCGCATGACACATACGTAAATTTATATTGTTGTATTTAAACATCAAATTGTTCATTTAAATTTTGACCTTAACGCGTTCTTAAAAGAGTACAAAATCAAACGCACGAGCTTACTACTATGTCATTATGATATATGCAAGCGACGCGATTATAAATGAAAATACTGCCCATGGGCAGAATTGGCAGAATTTGATGGGCAGAATTTTGGGGCAGACGCTTTTTGAGTGACATTGTGTATCTAGTTAGCTTATTATTGGGTTTAGAGGTCGGCCGCAACACCAAGGGTTCCGGGTTCGATCCCCGGGCAATACAAACATTTGTGTGCATGAACATGTCTGTTTGTAATGGTCTGGGTGTTTTCTATGTATAATATGTATGTATTTACAAAAAAATGTATATATGTATGTTTATCCGTTGTTTAGTACCCATAATACAGGCTTAACGCTTAACTTGGGGCTAGATGGCGCTGTGTGAATGTCAGTAGATATTTATTTATTTATTATTGTTTATTTAAGGTAGTCTCTAAATGTTTTAGGGCTGCCTAAGCGTTCTAGATTTATAGTAGGTAGACATAGGTTTGATTTTCACGTAATGCGACGATGTATAGGTTTGTTAAAATTAAATTTTTAATAATTGTTTGATTTTTAAAACTACTGTGTTAATAAGGAAATAATTACATAAGGAAAATTGTATCTAACATGTAATAAATATGTATTACATTACTAATAGACCATACAGACAAAAATACAAAAATGTTAATCGTATTTTTTTAAGTCAGCTACACTTTCACACAAAAAGTTTAGATACCTAAGTAAAGGCTTCTGAAAGCTTCTCATTGCTTCTTATTCTGAACAATATAACACGTGCTCTCTCTATTGTTGCATAGAACAATGATGCAAGAAAGTCGTGAAAACTATATTTGTTGACAGCCATTTTTTCCTCATACGTTAAAAACACTTTTATCAATCAATTAATTTATTTATTTATCATGACAGTCATGTGGTTTATAAGTTGTTATAAATTTGAGTAGGTACATAACACATGAACCCTGTAAGGGCACAATAATGAAAATCATAAAAATGCATATTAATACATGAGATGAGCTCATGTGATAAAAATCCGTGGTCTTAAACTGCTCAGCTATTTCAGTGTTTATGATATATTGTTACGTTAAGTAATTGTTTTTAAAAAAGGCTACTCTGTTGAGTTTTCTTGGGTGCTTCTTTCTCAACAGGCCAAACCACTGAAGCGCTTTTTTTTTTCAAAGCATCAAAACTCATATTTTTAGTTTAGTATTTTAATAGTTTTTTATTATATTTTTGTATATTTTTTGACGTTCATACGTGCTTTTTGTAAGCCTAATTTGAAATAAATGGTTTTGATATTTGATCATCATCATCATCATCAGCTCATTAAACGTCCCCACCGAGGGGCACGAGCCTACCCGTATAGGGTGATTAGGCCTTAGTCGTCCACGCGGGCCCAGTGCGGATTGGACGACTTCACACACAACCTTCGAATCACTTCGCAGGCGTGCTTATAGGTTTGAAGACATTTCCATTTTTGGTTCTGGTAGTATTTATAAGGTAATTAGCATGCCAAAACTAGGTTTTATGTACTACGTCACCAGACTGTGATAGCTCACTTTGGGATTTTGGGTTTACTTCACTATGTTGAGTGGTTTTGACATAATATCTACTCGATACTGAGTCGTATAGGTAGTTGCCACCGCAGTGCCAGATGTCGTCCCGTAAAATAGGAGTGTTTTGTGCTTCTATGTTTTATGACTAGCTATTAAATTACCGGGTTTAAGAGACCTAACATCTGTCGTCTCGGGTGACGGGCGCAGGGCAGTGTTGACGGAAAATAAGGACTACCTACTGTTTTTTATTTCCTTCAACACTACTTCTGTCATAGTCAGGCGTATCACTAACGACCAGGCGAGCGAGGTGACCGCCCGGTTCACTTATAACATTAAAATTATTTTCCGTCTTTTTTCCTTACCCAAAGGTTGCCTGGAAGAGATCGCTTGCAGCGATAAGGCCGCAGCCCACAGTGTTGTTAATGTTACTGTTTCGGTTTTTTTTTGTGTACTAGTGAGCAATAAAATGTTTTACTACAATTAATAAAAAAGACGTAAATTATAAATAAATAAATATCCACTGACATCCACACAGCGCCATCTAGCCCCAAGTTAAGCGTGAAGCCTGTATTATGGGTACTAAACAACGGATAAATATACTTAAATACATTTTTTTTTCGTAAATACATACATATTATACATAGAAAACACCCAGACCATTACAAACAGACATGTTCATGCACACAAATGTTTGTACTGCCCGGGGATCGAACCCGGAACCCTTGGTGTTGCAGCCGACCTCTCAACCGCAACACCAAATTGAACAAGTAACTATCATTGTATATCAAAACAGATTTCAACATACAATTAGAGGCCTATCCGCTCTACAAGTCCATCCTATTTGCTAACTTGAAGAAACTAGTTTCGTTTTGTATTTCCGTTTGCAAAATCTAACTTAATTAGATTACTTAGTTACCGATTTATAAGTGTTATTTCTAAAGGCCCAATTCTACCACACCTCATGGCTGGTTGCTATTATAGGTAAATTCAATAGAAAAATATGGAATTTCTTAGGTTAAGTTGTTCGTATTTCATTTCACTTCATCATCATCATCAGCTCATTAGACGTCCCCACCGAGGGGCACGAACCTACCCGTATAGGGTGATTAGGCCTTAGTCGTCCATGCGGCCCAGTGCGTGTTGGACGACTTCACACACAACCTTCGAATCTCACGATGTTTTCCTTCACCGTAGAGCGTCGGATAACGTACATATATTTCGAAAATTCGAAAATACATTGGTACGTGTCGGGATTTGAACCTCAGCCCTCCGGTAGGAAGGCGACAGTCCACACCACTGAGCCACCGACGCTCTCATTTCACTTACACAATTTAATTTCTTGAGCGCGTCTTTATCTATTAGAGACCTATGTCCAGCAGTGGACTGCGATAGGTTGAATAGATTGTATTGTATAACTCTACACGCGTTTGGAATAAGTAGGATCCACAGACATCCGAATATACAATTAGACTGGACAAGCGGCCAAGTTTATAGGCAGTCCCAGTGTCGCAATTTCTTTTCGGTTCTTACCTGTGAAAAATTATTATATTTCTTAGAAAAATTACTGATTCCTTGCGATGATGGCATGTTTACATTGCACAGGATGGCATTTTGGGAAAAAACGGTAATTTCTTCTAATATTCGTTGCGTCCTGACTCGTCTCACAGAGCGTAACTGGCAGCCAGTGTATGCTCGTTGAGCTTACATTTGTCGCACTTAAAAACGCGGCTTGCCCTATCTCCTGTATTGGGAAATCTGTGGTAGGATCTGTTTGATGTATGTTTATCTGATACTCGTATCATAGAGAAATAACAGTTGCTTTTGCTCTTCTAGTACACCTTGTACTAAACTATTAGAAATAAGCCGGTCAATAAATGTCATTTATTTTGTAACCAGTTAACATTTACCGAATGCATGAATAAATTAGCCGTGTTAAGGTCTTATCTAAAATTGTTGCAAAATATGACCAAAACTTGAATGTTATTTATAGATCATCATCATCATCATTAGCTCATTAAACGTCCCCGCCGAGGGGCACGAGCCTAGGTGTTAGTCGTCCACGCGGACCCAGTGCGGGTTGGACGACTTCACGCACAACCTTTGAATCTCTTCGCAGGCGTGCACAGGTTTCCTTACGATCTTTTCCTTCACCGTAAAAGCGTCGGATAAAAACGAAAAGACATTGGCACATACTGATATTATTGACTTTTTAGTCGTGACTAAGTGCTCCTATATTTTAGACGCTGACTGTACGTGGCGGTATTTGAACCTCAGCCCTCCCGGTAGGAGGGCGACAGTCCACACCATTGAGCCACCGACGCTCAATGTAGATTTATAATAAAATGATAAGGATGAATTTAATATAAATAAACTACGTGTTTACTGATCACATAACCGGCAGAACCGATGGCCGTTGGAGCAGACGAGTGTTGGAGTGGAGATCGCGTTTTGGTCAGTGCATCGTAGGACGCCCTCCGGTCCGATGAACCAACTTGCAAAAGGCCTGGTAGAGGCTGGATGAGGAACGCGGTGGACCGGGATATCTGGCGTAGTATAGAGGAGACATATGTCCAGCAGTGGACTGCGATGGGTAGACGACACCAATCACATTTATGCGAACACGTTAAAAAATTAGAGGGGGGACTGCTTGGGATCGGTTTTTTGTGCATTAATCGAGATATTAGACTGCAATGATGATGATGAAACTTGTAGGCCCCTCTCTCTATTTGTAAAGGCCACGTGTTTTACTCCTTAGGAGTTACGAGTGTCCATGTCTGGTGGTATCACTTACTATCAGATAAACCGTCTGCTAGTTTGCATACCAATAGCTTAAAAAATAGTATTTTTTTAGGTTTTGTCTACGGGCAAGACTAATAAATATTAAAAAGGCAACACAACATTAGTTAGCGAATGCGTCCGCGTCCGCGCCGGTCAAGCGCTCTCGCTTTCAAGTGCAATGCCACTTTCACTGCGCCCGCGCATCGCTTTCGAGGACGTCGCACACATGACGATTTTGACACGGATATGCAATATTTATTTTAATTCTGGGATGTAATGAGTATTTACATCTAGTGTCAACATTACACACACAATATCTTTTCTATCTTATAATTTATTATTTGATTCATAAGGTTACACCAGATTAAAGTGCTGCTGCAGCAGCTAATGCTAAGGCGGAGCTTTTGGTCGTACGAGTATCTTTGGTTGTATATATGACGACCCATTTGGTGTAACGGTTAAGACGTCGACTACCACATCAAGGGTTCTGGGTTCGATCTCCAGGCAGTACAAACATTTGAGTGCATGAACATGTCTGTTTGTATATATTAGTATGTTTATCCGTTGTTTGGTACCCATAATACAGGCTTCACGCTGAACTTGGGGTTGGATGGCGCTGTGTGAATGTCAGTGGATATTTATTTATTTTGTCATAATTTGTTTGCTACCTATTATCTTTTCTGTTTTTGTTTCATGATTTTTCAATTTTATTTCTTTTTAAGTTTTGTGTATGTGTGTTTAGTGTATTTTTTTACTGTGTTCTCTTTCGTTTACTTTAAGGTTACACGTTTCAGGTTTTTGGATACTTAGCAAAAAATTGAGCAGCCATTTTTTAGTTTACCAATATTTGTTTTCTTTACAGTATTACTATTGTCTAGAAGTAGACCTAGGATTATTTTGATTTATTGCATACGCATCTTACAAATAAGTTTTTGGATGAAAAAAATACATGTGGAGTTAGTAAAATGAATGATACGCCTCGTGCAGTGTAAACCGTCCTTCACACACGCTCCACCGGCGTTATACAAGTCAAGGAACTTAACAATATCCGGAATTTGATAATTCCGTAGCGGAATAAACGTAATTGTATAGTTGCAATTGTAACGGGTCGTTTCTCAGTCTAAAGCAATAACTTTACAAATAACAACGAGAAAAGTATGGGAAGCTTACAGCCTGATGAATTCTACGGAGAGATAGAAAAAGTGGATAAGTTCATAGTAACATCATCATCATTAGCTCATTATATGTCCCCACTGATGGGCACGACACCCATATATATGTATAGGCCTTAGTCGTCCACGGGCCCAGTGCAGATTGGCCGACTTCATGTACAACCTTTGAACTTCTTCGTAGGCGTGCGCAGGGGCACGGGCCTACCCTTACGGGTACGCTCGTGCCCCTTGTTGGGGATATTCAATGAGGTGATGATGATTGGAGGGTTCGTGGCAAGATTTGAACTTTCACCCTCCAGATGGGAAGGCAACAGTCCACACCAATGAGCCACCGACGCTTCACCATCTATATCAGGCAATCAAAGTTTCGTCAAAATCGGTCCTGCAGTCCGAGATAGTATACTAAACAGACAAATTCTGGTATATACTGGTTTATGTACAACAAAATATACATGAATACATCGCGAATTGTACGAAAAAGCATAAGCATCTAGTAAAATGCCCTATCGAAAATATTTAAAATTGATAGCCCTTTTCTTTGCTCCAGATGTTATATTTACCCTAAATGTTTGGTCAAGTAAATCCAATCAGAATAATTGCTTCAGTACTCTGTTAACCATTAGTTACTACAACTCTTATACCAAGCAATAGTCCATGAAATTACCTCGAAGATCTCTGTACTGTAATCAACACTTAGGAAAAAATGTGTGAAATAAAGTAGACGATAATCATTCAAATACTTTGATTAATGTTCAACACTAGACGTGTGACATATTAGTTATTTGAATTTACATAATTTTAATTGATTCTTTCAGATTTTACTGTTTCAACTTAGCTTTCACTGTTTTTACTGGTTGTGAATTTTAACACTATCGTGACATTTAATATCAATATTAGGTACTGCTAAAGTATCGTAAATGATATTACGTGTTATATGAACAGTTGTTATGTTTTAAAAAAATATATTTATGTTACCATTATGTTTATTATCTTTTGCATTTTATTGTAATTATTTCATTTAATCTATTATCAATTACAATAAATAAAAAAGGAGTATCTGTTTTGAAATAAAAATATCTATCACCATAACAACAACTTTTAAAATGTTTGCCTGCCTGTTTGTTTCGAGTAATCTCTAAATGAATTTGTACGTGACTTTTGATATATCGAGGTGATGAAATGTCTCTCCAACGCAGCGACGATGACCGTTCAAATCAAGACCAGCGGACAAGACCCATCCAATTGCGTTGTGGTGTGAGACAGGGAGATGTAATATCCCCGAAACTGTTCACAAACGCATTGGAGGATGTCTTCAAGATCCTGGACTGGTCTGAACGAGGCGTCAACGTCAATGAAGAGTATCTTTCTAATCTGCGTTTTGCTGACGATATCGTCATCGTTGCCGAGTCATCGGAAGAGCTTGCTGAGATGCTGAATAGCCTAAATGAATCATCCCGACGAGTTGGGCTTGGCGTGAATGGACAAGACGAAAGTCATGTTCAATGAACATGTCACGCCACAACCGATATGCGTCGATAGTGTCCTTCTCGAAGTTTTGCAAGAATACGTTTAAAAGGGCGTAACGATCCAAACTTGGGGCCAAACGATCCAACTTGGCTGGCACAATTTTGAGAGGGAAGCCAGTAGTAGGATTCAGTTGGGCTGGGCGGCATTCGGCACGTTACGTCAGGTCTTCACGTCGACGATTACGCAATGCGTAAAGACAAAAGTTTTTGAGCAATGCGTCCTACCCGTACTAACATACGCAGCTGAGACATGGACACTGACTGCGGGATTGGTTCACAAGTTCAAAGTCACTCAACGCGCAATGGAGCGAGCTATGCTTGGAGTCTCACTTAGAGATAAGATTAGAAATGATTTAATCCGTAAGAGAACTAAAGTGACCGACATAGTCCGCCGGATCAGCAAGTTGAAGTGGCAGTTGGCTGGTCACGTATGTCGCAGAACCGATGGCCGTTGGAGCAGACGAGTTCTGGAGTGGAGACCGCGTCTCGGCAAGCGTAGCGTAGGACGCCCTCCGGCCCGGTGGACCGACGACTTGCGAAAGGTCGCTGGTGGAGGCTGGATGAGAAAAGCGGAGGACCGGGATATCTGGCGCAAAATGGGGGAGGCCTATGTCCAGCAGTGGACTGCGATAGGTTGAATAGATAGATAGATGTGAACATTGATGGATATTTATTTATTATTATTTAAGTGGCAAATATAGCACTATCTACCAAATGCCCGGTTTTTTTGTATAAAACAAAGTTATTGGAACTCACCGCTTAACTAGTTCGCATACTTGACCATGCTCTTTGACCTTAGAATTTTAGGTCTTATTGTCTCTATTTAAGACTTGTGAACCAAAAACAATCAAATCACAATTGTGAGAATCTCCGAAATCTGATCCTACGTAACTTTTGGAACTGGCTGTATATACTTCTCAGTTATTAAGTTACGATGTTGCTTAATTCGTAATTATACTTAACATTAAAACAATGCAAGCTATACGCGTCATCTTACCTTCCTATAGCCCGACAATTATTAAATCTATTGCAGTCTACTGCTGAATATAATAATAAATATCCACTGACATTCACACAACGCCATCCAGCCCTAAGTAAGCTGACGACCCATTTGGTGTTGCGGTTGAGAGGTCGACTGCAACACCAAGGGTTCCGGGTTCGATCCCCGGGCAGTACAAATATTTGTGTGCATGAACATATCTGTTTGTAATGGTCTGGGTGTTTTCTATGTATAATATGTATGTATTTACAAAAAAAATGTATATAATTAAGTTTATCCGTTGTTTAGTACCCAGAATACAGGCTTCACGCTTAACTTGGGGCTAGATGGCGCTGTGTGAATGTCAGTAGATATTTATATTTATTTAAGTTAAATAAATACGTATACACATATTTTTTTGTAAATACTCTACACCCAGACCAATACAAACAGAACTGTTCATGCACACAAATGTTTGTAATGTCCAGAGATCGAACTAGGAACCCTTGGTGTAGTAGCCGTTGTGACATCTCAACCACTACACCAAATGAGTCGTCAAACACACACCGACATAGATCTTTACTTTTTTTCGGACAATCAGGTGTTTCAGCCTGTATTGACCTACCAAATCAAAAATGATTGACTAATCTGAGAAAAATGACATATAGTGACTTTGAGTATGAGGTCTCCCAGGGATTCGAACCTACTACCCCCGGATATAGCAGCGATCTTAAGCAACCCTTTACGAGACGACTGAGGTGGCATTGGTTGCTTGAAAAACAAATACTTCGTGAAATACTGAATACGTTCTTGTTAAATTGCTTTAAATTCATGCCACCTTAGTCATAAAACAATCAAAGGTACTCCCAAATTCATTGTCAGCTTGTGCAAGCTGACATTGGCGTGACGTGCTGAGCTAACCAAATCTGACGTCCAGTAGCTAAACTGTCGTTAACTGACAATTTTTCGATATAAAACTGAAAATCCCTGCTTAACGGAAAGCAACTTCGGATAAGGCTTCTCTTGTATTGCTATTTATCACCAAAAGATAAGGGATTTTGCATGTAAAACATCACTTAAAGTGTGTATTATCATTTCAGCCCACTGTTGAACGAAGGCCTCCCTTATAATATGTATTACAAACACAAATATTTTGAAAAGAGTGACTACTGAGTTTCTTGTTGGATTCTTCTCAGTGGAAAACTACCGTCCGAACCAGTGGTAGCTTCATTTGACATTTATAATGCCACTGCCACTTCAACTTGCTAATCCTCTGAGCTTTATCGATCACTCTAGTTATCCTACAGTTTCCTTGTTTCGAATTGTATCGCGTAGGGAACAGATTAGAGAGCGACCACGGTACGCTTTCGTATATCATAACTGGCAACACACACTGGTCGTAGTGTGTATCATCTTAATCAGCTCATTAATCGTGCCCACCGAGAGGCACGGGTCTACCCGTATAGGGTGTATAGGCCTTAGTCGTCCACGCGGGCCCAGTGCGGATTGGCCGACTTCACGCACGACCTTTGAATCTGTTCGCAGGCGTGCCAGGTTTCCTCAAGATTTCTTTTACCGTCGGAACGTACGTGATTTCGAAAATTCGAAAACACATTGGTATGTGGCGGGGTTGGAACCTGCACCCTCTATATCGGAAGGCAACAGTCCACACCAATGAGCCACCGACGCTCTATAGATAGCATGTCTCTACTAATAGTGTGTATAATCGTACACAATTTAAATTACTTATCAGCCGAACTAAAAATTGTGTTCTTCAGTTAACGACGTTTTAGCTGGCGGACGGTAGAAATCTAGTGTTGACAGGGTTGCCACCTTTAGAGTGGATAAAATACGGACATTCGGACATCAGTGACGTTCGAAGTTTGATCCATTAAAATTATGACGAATGTGAGACAGTCTAAAGAAAATGATTATTAGAAATATTAATACTAATAAACATTTATATGATTATTTTTTCGTTTTTGTTACGAGTCGATTTTAATAATTCGACATCATGTTTGTTATATGTGATGTTATTCGATAGATCCTATCGCATATTAACAAAAATCGGGACCAAACCGATAGGCCGCCGGGACCCGGGACATTGCCTTCGCAATCGGGTCTGTCCCGGAAAAATCCGGACGGGTGGTAACTCTAGTCAAGCATATCACCATCAGTATTCATGTGATGTAGCTATTACATTTTTTAGGTAACTCCAACCGACTCGAGGTATCAGCCATGTTGATTTGTACAGCGGTATGTGACAGGTATCATATATTTTTTTTAATAACTTTTGATAAGATTTTTGTCGTGTGGTGACGTCAGATTATAAATTGACACCAACTTTTTCTTTTTTAGACAGCTAAGGTCGAAACAATTTTAGAAGTGGTAGCAGCACTGTCTCATTTAAAAATTACTTGGTGGTAGACTCGATACTAAGTTATCTATGTAGGTACCACCGTAGTGCCAAATATCGTCCCGTTAAATAAGAGTGCACTTTTGTGCACCAATGAGCCACCGACGCTTTAACGACTACATACTGAGGCGGAGACCGGCATACAATGCTTTCGGAAGTGCGGAGAGATTCGAGACCGTTTTTTCTCAGTCACCCATCAGACGATAGTCCATTGCGATAATTACTTCAATATTACAATTCTTTAATAGTGCTTAAATATTATTAAATAGTGCTAATATTGCATTATATAAATACATATCCACTGACGTACACACAGCGCAATCTAGCCCCAAACTAAGCATACGCCTGTTATATGGATACTAAACAACGGATAAACATACTGATACACTTTCATTTTGTAAATACATAAATATTATACATAGTAAACAGACACGTTCATGCACACATCTGTTTGTGATGCCTGGGGATCGAACCCAGAACCCTTAGTGTAGTAGCCGACGTGTCGACATTACACCAGATGGGGCGTCAATAGTGCTTGAATATTTCATCGGAAGCGCTAGACGCTATAGTCTCGCTGACTACACCATAGAGCCTTCAAAATCAAAATGTCTTTATATTCAATTTAGGTTCTTATAGAACACATATATTTAATCCATCAAGAACCTCAGTAGTCTCTCTCTTTAATGAAAGTGTTTTGTAACGCCTTATATTATTTCAAATCAAAATAATATATATAAAGCAAATCATATTGAAAAGTTTGAACTTCACATTTCATATAGTGACAACCTAGTGACAAATCCGATGGGCCAATAAAACCATGAGTTGCCTAAACGAGTTGGGACGGGCCTTGGCATAAGAGGATTACCTTACAGTGGTTACTTACGTTTTGTAAGAGTATGACAGGAGAGGTTTGTTTGTAACTTATTGGTTAATAGACCTAAAGTTAGTTACCTTTTGTATTATCTGATGTTTCCTTTAGCACGAAGAAAGGAAAGGGTCAAATATAACACAAGGTAAATCATTATCATCCCGTATAGGGTGTATACGAGTAGGACTTAGTCTTCCACGCGGGTCCAGTGCGGATTAGTTGGCTTAACGCACTACCTTTGTTTTTCGTGCGCAAGTTTCCTTTCACCGTAAAGTCGACGGATACACGTACCTACATATAACTTCGAAAATCGAAAAATCTACATATATACTACATATTATATACTAAAACTACTGGACCGACGACTTGTGAAAGATCGCTGGTGGAAGCTGGATGAGAAAGGCGGAGGACCGGGATGTCTGGCGCAAAATGGGGGAGACCTTGTCCAGCAGTGGACTGCGATAGGTCAAAGAGAGAGATATACTAAAATTTTAATGGAAAACGGGAGAACTAGGTATTATAGAAGATATTAAAAAATGAACGAATTGTTTTATTTAATCTATTTGAAGTAATATTTTAGTTCACGCAAATCGTGCCCCAATTTACACAATAGAACCATTAAAATAATGTAATCAAGTCGCAGATTTACCGCGTCTCTTAACAAGTGACCGAAAAACTATTACCTGTAAGTGTGACGCAAAATATCGCGTTGCCGGCAATACCAGAAGTGTAACAATGTATTGGCAAATGAACAATTGGAACAATAGTTTTGGATCATTAGATGAGCCTGACCTTGTTTAGGTTTTTCCTTTGCGATGATAATTAATTTTCTTGTTATATAAACGGTTTTTAAATTGATTGATTATTAGTTAGTATTGACTCAAGTTTTTGCGATTCAATATAAACATATATATGGAATAATTATATATATATATATATTATATATAGCGGAAAGGTTCTCGAGTGGCGTCCACGTAACGGAAAGCGAAGCGTAGACCGACCCCTAACCAGATGGACGGATGATCTGGTTAAGGTGGCGGGTAGCAGATGGTTGTCAATTGCAAAGGGATCGGTCCGCGTGGAAATCATTAGGGGAGGCCTTCGTTCAGCAGTGGACATAATTAGGCTGTAATGATGATGATGATGATGGAATTAATTCCTTTACATAAGATACATAAGAGATTGATTTAAATAGTAAAATAAATCACCTTTTTAGATAATCTCTAGACTTTTTATAATTACAGGTTTCGCGTTGACGCCTGCCTGATGTTAGCACAGACGATGCGCCTGGGATGGAGCACGTTACCTAGATAAGATTATTTCGAGAAACTCAAACTCCGCATGAGTTTCATTCGCAGTGCGAATAAAAAACGTTTTTATTTGCAAGTAAGTCGTTTGTATATGAGCATCACTTTCTCTCTTCAATCTATCGCAGTCCACTGCTGGACATAGGTCTCCCCCATTTTGCGCCAGATATTCCGGTCCTCCGCTTCTTCTCATCCAGCTCCCCCAGCGACCTCCGAGTCGTCGGTCATCGGCGGAGAGCGTCCTACCTACGCTTGCAAGACGCGGTCTCCACTCCAGAACTCGTCTGCTCCAAACGGCCATCGGTTCTACGAAATACGTGACCAGCCCACTGCACTTCAACTTGTGATCCGGCGGCTATCATCGCTAGGCATCACTTTTATCATGATAAATACTGTAATCTGAAGCACAAGGAAATTAAAATAATGAAAAAGAAATCATTTGCTTGACATTGAAACACGAGAATGGTGAAATAGCACTTCATAACCTATCTAATGTTAAAAGATAGAGAGAAGAAAGAATAACCTAGATGCTTAAAAGGCCGGCAACGCATCTTGTAGCTCCTTTGGTGTTGCAAATGTTCATGGGCGGCAGAATTCACTTTCCATCAGGTGATTTCTCTGCACTTTTGCCCATATCCATAAAAAAAGATGCACAATCTCTGTCAAAAAGTGTCTGTGGCAAAGTCTGCCCATTGTGTCACTTCGGATAGTGTTGATCATGTCCTAATCACGTCGCTCGCTACATGTCATAGTGACATAGTACTATGCTCGTGCTTTTGATTTTGTACCTTTTAATTACGTGTAAGATAAAAAATTAATGAGTAATAGTATACATTAATATAACAAAAGTCAACGTATGTGTTGAGTTAAGAGAGAG
>PQWD01002747.1:0-65092 GCA_019425675.1 Leucinodes orbonalis | reverse complement strand
AAAATATGGAGACGGATTCTTTTTTCGGAATTGTCCGAAAAAAGAATCCGTCTCCATATTTTCTTAGCCAAAAAATAAGTTTAGGTAAATATGCATTCAATTATCCGATCTATGCTGATAACATAAACAATAATACAAAATAAATCGTTTACAGATACTTTAGAATCGTCGATTGTATATATTATATGTTTTGTGACTATACCACCAGTTCGGAATAAGTAGGATCTTCGAAAAGAGCCGGCAAGAAACTCGATATTCACTCTTAAACTTTTATATCATTGGTTACAGAGTTTTATCATATACCTAAACGTGACTCTACAATCATTTATTACAAACATTTTGTAACTGGAATACTATGCAAGTCCACATATTTTTATCTGATAAATATTCGTCTATTGTATTACCCAACTTTCCTTTATGAGGATTTTTAAAATCTTTAATTTGAACTGGTGAAAGGGCAATCGGCCAGATTTTTATACGCCTGGCTCACCTTTAGGGTTAAGTTATTTTAATGAATCAATAACGATTGGATTTCTAATGCCGCATCGTTCTAGATAAGCAATTACAAACCACTGACAGGTTAAATAGTGCCAGATTGCCCTTAAGTTGTTTGAAACAGTGTTGCCACCTTAGCCCTTTTGTAGCTAGATCTAGCACTTTTTAGTATAGGTGAACTCCTTTTTTATCTAGCGCTTTTTCACTGTCTTGAAAACATTAGCAAATATGAAGCTCTCGACATGCTAACAAGTACTTTTTTTCTATTTCATCGGTCATGACCTTTTTTTATACGAGCTAAAAAAGCGACTTCATGACATGATTATTTCAGCTTTTTAGTACAGAAAATCTTTTGACGCTCAATATAGCACTTTCTAGCTTTTTTGACATCCCAAAAAGCTCTTTTCCTAAAACTCAAGTGGCAACACTGGTTTGAAATTGCATCTCAAGTATTTGCGATTGCACTCGGGTTATTCGAGTCATTTCATTTGCGGTTTTCGGTGCTGTTTACGTATTTTTCACTAAACTATTGCGAAAGAGGTAAATGCCAGTCGGTTCGTGTAAAAGGTATTTGCGGTGCCCTCATTACAGTATTTTAAACAAGTGAAAAAAGTTATCATTCCTTGATTCTCGTTTATTCTTAAACTGTAAAATTAAGTACTGAAAAAAATTCAGTGATTTTTCTTCCTGTTTTTTATTCCATGGTGATAATAATATTGTCGAGGTAGTCCTAGTAAGCAGTAAATAATAATATTCAAGCTCAAATACAAATGTATCAAGTAACAGACGTAATCTTAAAACGATGGACCATAATATTTTAAATGAAAACATAAAGTAAACCATGTATGTAGCTTTTTTATCGGATGGCTTTTCGTTGTGGGACTTTGATGGCCTTCACAGCTTTACCGGGCAAGGAGTGACTCCCAGCATATAAAAAATTGGGCAAGAGTCTAAAGACGTCCCAAAAAGGGGTCATAACCTTGGCCTAAAGCGTTAAAGGGCTAGCCCTTATATATTTGAAGAGAAAGCCATCTGGGAGGTGACGCGAATAGGAACTGGTCGAACCTAGAGGGTGTCGCACGATGGCCGCCGCTGGGCGGAACCTCGGACTTTTAGTATTTCGTATATTATTTAATTGTAATGTGTGTTTACTGTATATTTCATACTCACCTTGCCAGTTCCTTCAGTCTGGTCGCGGCTTGCAAGCTGGCATAGCCGTATCGAGAGAATCGTGCTGCTTCTTCGGAAGGAGCGTTGAAAGCGGCCACATATCTCGCCGGGTTGGTGTCATCTAGCCAGAGACCTGGACGAAATTGGTTTATCTTGAATTTCTCACGAAACAGTTGGCAAACAACCATTTAGTTCAGTCAGAAGTTAGAAACAAAGCCGTAGAAATTAGGCAGTCATAAAATTCTTGAGAAATGTCGTAAATAGGATATTTAGCAGTTTTAATATTTTAGGGCCGGCAGCGCATCCCTGCGACCTCAGCTGTTGCAAATGTCCATGGGCGGCGGTGACACTTTCCATCAGGTAAACCGTATGCTCGTTTGCCTCCCTATGTTATAAAAAAAATAGATTTTCACCTATATGATCAGCGCTTTTTGCCATCATCAGTCGTATGTATTTTAAATAGGTACTAAAAATTCTATTTTAAAGGAAATAACAGTTTTTTTAAAAGGTCAACGTTTTTATTTAGTATGTATTCAACTGCATAACTTATTATCATTCGCCTATGACGTCTCACTGCAGACCATAGGCCTTTTCCAATGTAGCTATGGGGAGATGACTTCACAAATTCATGTAAGAACTTACCCATAGAGTAAAGTTTCGGTTCCAGAACACTGTACAACTCGTGCATTTTTTGCATTCCATATTCTGCAGCTTCCAAAATGTCTTTCTTCTCACCTCTTGTTAGATTTGCATCAGGTTTCTCATCGTCGTATTGTAGGTCATCTCCATTTTCTTTATTTTCATCAGAGTAGTAATCGTACTCAACATTATCAATTTTAATATCCGTCTCTTTACTATCGATAGGTGCTGATATATTTACTTTTGTACCATTATCTTTATCACAGTATGTAACAACTATGGTAGATACGTTCTTGGTTGCTGTAAACGAATGGTTTTTCAGATGATTTCTCTCTATAATTGTTATGTTATGTAGTTCTTTAGTTAATGTACTGTTAAACATAGGCATTAAATGCCTCAAAACGTCTATGATGTGTGATGAGCTGTTGCTGCTTATACTTGTGTTATTTGGTTCTATTGTTAATATTTCAACATAATTTATATTTCTTGTTGTTGATTCGACTTTAGGAGGATCTTTTGTGGTACTTGTGTGTTAATATTATGATTTGGTAATATCTTTCTTTTCTTCGATACCGCTTTTAATTTGGACAAAATTTCTTATGTTATCATATTTTAGTTGAATCTTATCTTTCGTTGTATTGTTTTCAGTCTCTTTTGGCACATTTAGAATTATTGCTTCATTTAGACTGGCGTCAGCTTCATTCTCAGAGGTAATGTTATTTTTAATATTATTTATAGAAGCAATTATTTTGCTAACTAAATATTCTTGGCTGCTTGTATTAAGGTTATTGTCATTTGTTGTAATATTAGCTATGGAGTTAAGGAAAGCTTAGCCCGTTCAGTGTCTTTTACGAATACGCCGTTTTTAGTTGTATTTCGTATTTTAAATATATCCTCAATGATTTTGGAAAACGGACATGTCGTCAGGTCATGTTCTGTCGAGGATTTTTTTGTGTTTTTTTGACTGAAGACGTTGCTGAATAGTAGAGTTACTACGATGAATGTGTATTTGTATCTGAAACAAAGAATAACTTTTTTGAACAAAACACATTTCCTTACAAAGGACGAATTCTTGTGTCGTTTAGCTTTAAAACAAGTAACTATTCTTATTTTATTGCAACACACAGTAGTCGCAAAATAAATAAATAAATCACACACAACCATCATCATCAGCTCAGAGAACCTGAACCTTTGGTGTAGTAGCTGACTTCTAAACCATTACTCCACATGGGTCGTCAAACGTAACGCGTCACTTCGTTCATAACATTATGACTATAACGCAATGCAAAGGCTTGTTTCTCAATTTCGAACGCGGCGTTTCTTAAATAACATGGCCATTGAAGTGGTAAAGTGATATAAAAATAAAACATGACAATGTTACGATTCAACTTTGTGCTTAATTGAATTACAGTGTTCCATAACACCGGCTAAAATTAGTAATACAAACGTATCGTTTCCAATAAAATACTTTTGACGTCAAGTTACTCAATACATTTTTTTGTATTTTATTTTGATTAATTGAAAAGCTTAATTGTATTTATTATTATAAATATATAATAAATATCCACTGACATTCACACAGCGCCACCTAGCCCCAAACTAAGGATAAGCCTGGATGATACCGATATGGATACTAAACAACGGAGAAACATACTTATATACTTTTTTTTTGTAAATACATACATTTTGTACATAGAAAACAGACATGTTCATGCACACAAATTTGTATTGCCCGAGGATCGAACCCGGAACCCTTGATGTATAGCGACGTCTCAACCATTACACCAGATGGGTCGTTAAATTCGTATTCAATAACGTTAAGTGAACGACCTCCGTGGGCCCCCCGCAACGCCCTAAGCCCAGGTTCGAATCCCATTCGAGGACGCCCTTAGGCTCGTTGAAGTCGCCAATTGCCCGGTGAAGCTGTAAAGGCCATCTGCGGCCAACAGCAGTAGTCAGTTCGAACAAAAAGGCCTCCGTGATCTAGTGGATACAGCGCTCGGCTTCGTTACTTGGACGACGTGGGTTCAAATCCCGCAGTTTGGTTAGGAATTTGAAGGCTGTAAAACCAGTCCCGGTTACAATCTTCGGATGGTAGTCGTTACCACCCACCAGTCCACGATATGCCCACATGGTGGGTTGCGGCCCAATCTTCCTGTCTATACTATGTCTGTGTGGGAAGACCTGTGCCTTGCAGTGGGCTGTTTGTTATAGGCTGATGAAGAAAACGGGACGGTCAATTCGCACACCTTACCGTTAGTGAC
Organism: Leucinodes orbonalis; assembly: GCA_019425675.1. Lineage (NCBI taxonomy): Eukaryota > Metazoa > Arthropoda > Insecta > Lepidoptera > Crambidae > Leucinodes > Leucinodes orbonalis. The sequence goes on along the minus strand of PQWD01002747.1, from coordinate 60,524 downwards.
ACGTCTGACCATGACAGTTGCAGTGTTGAAGAAAATTAATAATAGTAGGTAGTCACAGTTCACAAGTTCAAAGTCACTCAACGCGCAATGGAGCGAGCTATGCTCGGGGTCTCTGTTAGGGATATGATCAGAAATGATTTAATCCGTAAGAGAACTAAAGTTACCGACAAAGACGGGTCGGCAAGTTGAAGCGGCAGTGGGCCGGTCACGTATGTCGCTGAACCGATGGCCGTTGGAGCAGACGAGTTCTGGAGTGGAGACCGCGTCTCGGCAAGCGTAGCGTAGGACGCCCTCCGGCCCGATGGAGTGACGACTTGCGAAAGGTCGCTGGTGGAGGCTGGATGAGGAAAGCGGAGGACTGGGATATTTGGCGCAAAATGGGGGAGACCTATGTCCAGCAGTGGACTGCGATAGGTTGAAGAGAGAGACAGATGTAGTCATTACTACCCTGCGCCCGATGACGACAGATAAGTGTCTCATACCTAGTAATTTCACCAGCTACATTCATTCCGAAACACAGAAGTGCAAAACACTTCTGCTTCACGGGACGATATCTGGCACTGCGGTGGCACCTACCTAGACGACTCAGTATTTCTCTCTCTCTCTTCAACCAATCTTGCCATGCTCTCCCATTTTGCGTCAGATATCCTGGTCCTCCGCTTTTCTCATCCAGCCTCCACCACCTTTCGCAAGTCGTCGGTCCATCGGACCTGAGGACGTCCTGACTCAGTATTAGTCCACCTAGTAATAGTCAAATTCGTTATTATGTTACAATCGGAAACGTTTCCGGATTGTTATGACCTGGCGTCCTTCAAAAAGAGAGAGCGTATTCTTATATAAAGGGCCGGCAACGCATCCCTGTGACCTCAGTTGTTACAAATGTCCATAGGTGGCGGTGACACTTTCCATCAGGTGAGCCGCATGCTCGTTTGCCTCCCTATACTTTGACGACCCATTTGGTGTTGCGGTTGTGACGTCGGCTGTAACACCAAGCGTTTCGTGATCGATCCTCGGGCAGTACAAACATGTGTGTGCATGAACATATCTGTTTGCGTAAGTCTGATTATTACTAAAATGATATGTGTGTTTACACAAACAGTATGGGCGTAAGGGCCGTCATTGCATCCCTGTGACCTCAGGTGTTGCAAATGTCCATTGTCCAGGCAGCGGTGACACTTTCCATCAGGTGAGCAGCATGCTCGTGTATACCTTTTTCATAAAAAAAATAAGACTGTCATTTTCACATAATCATTGCGCAAGTCGTAACTATATATCACATACTGACAAATCACCTGTAATGATAGTTATGAACATACAACCTCGATCTAGGAACGTCATCGTCCATCAAGTTTGGAAAGTCACTTTCTCCAGTCTGAGTCTATGCAGACATACCACATAAAGATAAATATATTTTTTTTGTCCTGTGAAAAAAAAACTCATGTAGAGCCATAGACGTATGAAAGTATTACATTACATACATTTTGAATTAATTTTCCTTAGTTTTACGATAGAGATTTGTCCGATTTTAGTAATTGTTATACATGTACGGTGCCACAGATAAGAAATGCCGTTTGGCGAATGTTAACGAACTAGTGGGACTTTGACTTATGGACTCTTTATGTAAATTGATATATGGAACTATTTTGCAGTGAAACCTACACAACGTGAGCAGAATATATAGTTGTCCGACAGGGAGAACATTGCGTGCGTATATAATTCTCTGTTGGTTTCGGAATGGGAAGGCCTAATGCAACCTTTAGGACACTCTTTGAGCTCTTTCTAGTTGTATCAAGTGACTTTTTGCAGCACAACCCCATACACATATAAATATGTAAGTATGCATTGACATAAACATTTATAACACCTTGATAGCAGGACGCTGTCTGCAGCAGTATGAGACCTTAAAAGCAATATGAGTTTTCTAGCTTTAGCCGACACTACTCTGATATGTTGCTTCCACTGAAGATTGTCATCAACGACAATAATCAAGTATCTTATTGTAGAAACGCGAGATAAAGATGGCAATTACAACTCGGGTCAGGTCTCTGTCACGGGAATATATGCAAGGTGATAGCGAAGGTGCTCTTTGGGCTCTTTGTTTTTGTCTTGCTAAAACATAAAACATTCGTCTTCTTCATATTGATCGAAAAGAAGATTGTCTTCTGCCAAGTTGTTACTGACAGAGACTCTGTTCCGATACCTATTGACTTCATTCCAATCATTGCCGTGGAACGAATAACTGTATCATCAGCAAACATGATTGTATCGGCACCAGGGATATTGAGCTGGCAAAGGCTATTAATATATATTAAAAACAGCGTCGGGCCAAGGGTGCTGCCTTGTGGGACACCGTATTTACATCTGGCACTTTTACTATGATATTGATCCACTCTCACTGTTTGGTGTCTACCTGTAAGATAGTCGGTAACCACTTATGAACAATTCCCCTTACACCCATTTCTCAAGGCGTGCTAATAGTATTAGGATTGAGAATGTGTCAAATGCCTTTTGTAATCAAGAAAAATTCCGACAAGCTCTTTACTTTATCCAGATAGTATATTTTATAAGTATTCAGATTATGAACGTAAAACATTAATTTTAAGGGTTCTTTTCTATTTCCATAAGATTGTTTATCTACTATTTGGGCAAAATTGCCGCCCCTCTAAATCTGCCACTGATGGATTTTTGTAATCCAAGGAGGCTAACCATTTAAGTACCCATTTTTTACAATCAGTGTACTGTTAAGAGTAAATGATTTGTTAAAGATAAATGCAAAAGATTATTGTATTGCATGACAGCAAATTTGGATTTAGTTCTAGGAACTTGCCTACTTTTTTTTTCTTTTATTTTCTTTTATAGTTGTAACATATGGTTAATATCTGGGTTTGTTTATTTGCTTAAATTTTTTATTTTCTTTTACGAGAGAAACCGCATTCATAAACTATATCATATCTTAGTGGAAGAGATGTACTTTAAGGTGGAGTGAGCTTTCCCCAGAAAATCGTATACATTTTATTGAGTCGTCACCCCTACGGTGGTGAGAATTGTATTTTTTTCCTCCACGTACCAATGTGTTTTCGAATTTAGCAATTAATATGTACGTTATACCGATCTCTTACGGTGAAGGAAAACATCGCGAGAAAACCTGCGCACGCCTGCGAAGAGATTCAAAGGTTATGCGTGAAGTCGCCCAACCGCACTGGGCCCGCGTGGACGACTAAGGCCTAATCACCCTATACGGGTAGGCTCGTGCCCCTCGGTGGGGACGTTTTATGGCTGATGATGATGATCACCACATTTACGTATACGATACTGTATTATGAAATATAGTCCAAATCGGTAAATCTGGTTTTCGAAAAGCACTAACACTGTTGGCTTTACGCTTGCATAACTTTAACACTTCCTCCTTCTTAACACGAAACCGGGCTATGTACTATACGTGTAAAAGTTTTATGGACAAACATAACAATATGCCATGGGGTTTCGGATCGTTATGTCACGAACGTAAAAAAAACAGATATAAACGGTGGTTTTGTTACAGATACTATTCATGCAGTGGCGTGCACTCTATATTTTGTTAATTTTAAAAGACTACTGAGTTTCTTGCTGGATTCTTCTCAGTGGAAAACTGCCGTCTGAACCTGTGGTAGCTTCATTTGACATAAGTGTTCTGTAAGACCTAAACTGAATGAACACTTTTCATTTCATATATGCAAATAAGCAGTGCATACCCAGGCGTCCAGTCACCCGGGAAAGCCAACATAGTGATTCTACTTGTTTTACTTTTCTATTGTTCGCCCTTTTCTCTACAGATATCATAAGCGATATGCTGCAGCACACAATTTGACTAAATGTAAATTATTATTTTTTTGCGATCAGTGTCACTGACTGGCATACCCTACTCATAATCTCGCTGCACGCCACTGCATACTATTCATCACGTTATAATATGTGCTTTACATTATTATGATTTTGAGGGCTTGATAACTATCAAAATGGTCTACCGTCAGTTTGGCGACAGAAAAAAGTTATTTAGTATGATTTAGAGTAAATACGACTCACGTAAGATGACCACAAATGGCGGCTTTCTGCGCAGATGAAAAGTATTTTAATTATAATCAAACAATAGAATTATGTACTATTAAAATACATAGTTGTAAACAATATACAAGAATTTCCGAAGTCGCTGCCACCGCCCTTATGTTTACATCTCTATTCAACCTACGCAGTCCACTGCTGGACATAGGTCTCCCCATTTTTCCTATCGCTTTCCTCATCCAGCTCCACCAGCGACGCCCGCAAGTCGTCGGTAAACCGGGCCGGAGGGCGTCTTACGTGTATATATACACACTTATGTGTATATATGTGAATATTATATCCCATATATATAGTAAAAAGCTCGCAGTCAGGTTTCTCATATCTACTTGCCATTGACTTAGAAAAGCGCATTCCTTTACCAAAGCGACAACAATGTCATCAAGATAAATGTCCCGATAAGAAAGGTAAACAACCTCAATTTAAAACAATGGCGTCCATGGCAATTGTCATAGAGTTGACAACCTCGGTAATTGCATATAATAGGTACTTCACACTTAAAAACTCGAGCGAACTTTAGTTCTAACACTTAGAACTAAAGAGCGTCGGTGGCTCAATAGTGTGGACTGTCGCCGTCCTACCGGGAGGGCTGAGGTCCAAATCCCGCCACGTACCAATGTGTTTAAATTTTCGAAATTATATGTACGCTATCCGACGCTCTTACGGTGAAGGAAATCGTGAGGAAACCTTCATGCACGCCTGCGAAGAGCAAGGTTGTGTGTGAAGTCGTCCAACCCGCAAGGGCGTGGACGACAAAGGCCTAATCACTATACGGTAGGCTAGTGGCCCTCGGTGGAGACGTTTAATGAGCTGATGATGATGACTTAGACACTATCTATGCTAACTGCCTGCCGTGGTCTAGTGATCACAGAGTTAGATCACTGCCTCATACGAGGCTCTTTTGCACATATTTTTTTATATTCAAGTGTACAGGGCGGTTAAGATGCTCACTATAGTAAGTGATACGCCTGAACATGAAAGAGCGGCATTGAAGGAGAACAACAACTGATAGCCAGTTATTATTCTGAATCATTGCGCCCGCCACCAGACAATACATGTTAGGTCTCTTATACCCGGTAATTTCACTAGCTAGAGTGCCCTCATCCAGAAACACAAAAGTGCATAACACTCCTGTTTCACGGGACGATATCTGGCACTGCAGGGGTACCTACCTAGACGGCTCAGTATCGACTCTACCATCTAGTGAAATATTTTTTTTTGTTTGGTTAGATCATTACGGGCTGAATCTACTGATTGTCCGGAAAGATGATGATTCCGTACATCGGAAGGCACATAAGCCGTAAGGTACCGGCCGGCTACCAGGGTTGCTACCTTTGGGGGAAAAAAATCGGGACGACCGGGACATCAGGGACGTTCGAAGTTCGGTCCAATAATATTATAAAGAAAAGAAAATTTTATTTTGTATTTATAATATAAATCTAATGATAATTGAAATAATTACTTTTTCCATATGTTTTCGCTTTTTTTACGAGTCGATTTCAATAATTCTAAATTAAGTTTGTCATGATGTTATTTGATTGATCGTATCGCATTTTGTCAAAAATCGGGATAAAATCAATAAGCTATCGGGACCCGGGACAATGCCTTCGAAACCGGGACTGTCCCGGCAAAATCGGGACGGGTGGCAACTCTGGTTAACACCTATTAATCCGCATTAGGCTTTTGTCATGGTCAGCCGTATCACTTACCACCAGGTGAGCGCACTGACCGTCCCGTTCACTAATGGCATAAAAAATTCCATTTTATCTTGTCCATGTGCCTAGAAGTAGCTTTAGCTCGTCTCTCCTAACAAGTCTATACCTAAAAAGCTGTTAGTCTAGACACTATATGGAAAGTAAGCTTACAAGTTCTTCAAGCAAAGTATGAAGTTATAAAGTCAAGGTATATAAGTATGCAGATTAAGATCCTTTATTGCATACTTAAGTCAAGTGGCGGATGTGCAACATGTTATATGACGTCCTGTATAAATATTAAATACGGAGAACGTCATAATTATGTTGCAGAATTAATTGTAATTTATTCTCTAGCTATATAATAATAATAATTTATTTTCCAAAAGTAAACAATGTTCTTAATCTATTCGCTTATAAAACTATTGCTTATAAACATACAAAAGTATTTGGACTTCCGCAGTCAGACTGGGATATACTCCCGTATTCTGACTTTAGTGCCCCTTCTTTTATACAGTTCCCTGATATAATATGATAGAAGCGAGGTTTTTTAATTGTATGCTCTAACCGAACAATATTAAGATGTCTAAAATCAGTTGCGTACATTCCATACTTATATAAAAATAAGCAGCGTATACCCCGTTACCAGATAATCCAGATAAACGATAAGCGACTGTCAGTAATAGTACTAGGAATTCATAAGAATTACCAATTCCAACTGATTATTCATAATTCGTAAGAAATTATAAATATGTTTATTTTTTGTTGTAAATTCCTCGATAAAAGTCTGTATTTAAAAGAGGCATTTTAAGCGAACAAATAATTATTATTTATTCATCAAAATCAACCAACCTTATCAATTCCATCGTGTTTAAAAAAACAATCAATTGCTCATAATCACAAAACGGCAACCCCGTTTGTTAACAAATATCACTGTCACAATTTGAATTAGGAATTCCGCGCGCTTTTTCCCTTCCTGCCTAGCCACAGACAATGTTAGTCCCGTCAGGCCGGGCTACCGCGAAGGACTAGTTGTTACATAACGCTCCGGGAGGCTTGCTTGATCCAAGTACTGTTATAAGACCTCGCCTCGAACGATGATCTCTCGTTCGCGTGATCATTTTGCGGCGAAATGAGCTTTTTTGGCGCCGTCACACGGTAACGTAACCTTTTTATCTCCATTTCCGAGCTGACATTTGTCGCGTTTATTTTTTTTACGGGCACGTAGCGCAAGTTGCCAGCAATTTAGTTTTTTGTTTATTTCAGTTCAGTCTTGGCATTTTAAATTTAACCTTAACGTTCTGTAGAAAATTGTGATTTTGGTAGCTTTACCACGTCGAATTGTAGCAAATAAAGTTATGTCATACATTTTATTATCGTCACAGTTTTGATATGGGATCATGGTGCCAACGTATATTGGTTTCTTAGTCGATTCAAGTATAAACGTTCACTTCGGTGTGATTAAGGCAATAACGCCTCAGGCCCAATCATTAGTGGTCCGTGGCGCACCGGACGTGGGCGATTCGAAAGATGAGAGGTTAAAGTCCCCACAAAAACATCAACAAAACAATGATGTTGGCACAATAACGGATGTATCAATAGAAAGTTAATATGCTGTTACTTTGAAGTTTATAATAATATTATTCTAATACTAAGTATGCGATGAATGTACGGTGCGGTGTAACACTCAGCCAGTGAATCGATAGGCAATATATAGTATCGTGAAGTGTCTGTAGCATTCAAAATTACGGATGAATAGTGGTAAATTACACCACAAAAGCTTTCTTCCTTCTACTGGGTTATATCTAGTATACTGTTCGATACTGTTCGAAGAGCGTCGGTGGCTCAGTTGTGTGGACTGTCGCCTTCCTACCGGGAGGGCTGAGGTTCAAATCCCGACACGTACCAATGTATTTTCGAATTTTCGAAATATATGTACGTTATCCGACGCTCTTACGGTGAAGGAAAACATCGTGAAACCTTCATGCATGCCTGCGAAGAGATTCGAAGGTTGTGTGTGAAGTCGTCCAATCCACACTGGGCCCGTGTGGACGACTAAGGCCTAACACCCTATACGGGTAGGCTCGTGCCCCTCGGTGGGACGTTTAATGAGCTGATGATGATGACTGTTCGATAGTGTGGTTATATATGTATGCTATGGTATATTTAAGCCATTTTGTAGGCATTACGTGTAGCATACAGTTAGCTTACCTTTTGGAAAATGACACGCTTGATAGAAGCAGTATGGATTGTTGAAGGAGTTAATACAGATCGTAGTTAATCGTGAACGCTGCCCTACGCCGTCGTATAGATAAATAAATAAATAAATATCCACTGACATTCACACAGCGCCATCTAGCCCCAAGTTAAGCGTGAAGCCTGTATTATGGGTACTAAACAACGGATAAACATACTTATATTTTTTATTGTAAAAACATACATATTATACATAGAAACCACCCAGACCATTACAAACAGACAATGAACATGGTCTGTTTGTAACACACAATGTTTGTACTACCCGGGGATTGAAACCGGAACCTTAGGTGTTGCAGCCGACGTCTCAACCGCTACACTAAATGGGTCGCGACACCATATTAGTCGACGTATTAACGAAATATTAGCACGTGGCGGGATTTGAACCTGTACCCATCTACGCTCTTCGGCAGTCCTCAGTCCTTATTCAATTTCAATACCCACGTTCAAACTCATCTGTTACTTTTTCTCCCTTGACTTCGACCTACTGAGTCCTTGTTTTGTCTTTGATATGAATTATGTCATCATCATCATCGTCAGCTCATTAAACGTCCCCACCGAGGGCACGAGCCTACCCGTATAGGGTGTATAGACCTTAGTCGTCCACGCGGGCCCAGTGCGGGTTGGACGATTTTACGCGAAACTTTTGAATCTCTTCGCAGGCGTGCATGAAGGTTTCCTCACGATGTTTTCCTTCACAGTAAGAGCGTCGGATAACATACATATAATTTCGTAAATTCGAAATCACATTGGTACGTGGCGGGAATTGAACCTACCTACCGATGTATTATGTATGTCGTGAAAATTTATAAATTAAGATTCATTTAATTGATTTTAAGGAATAACAGTACACACTATGTTGTTCTTACATGTATTTTTTTATTCTTTTCTCTAAATATTCTTTTTCTTAGTTTTTTCACAAACATTAACAGATTTTTTACAGGTATGTTTAGCAGAGTTCTGTGATAGATTAAAGAGAAAACGGTTGTCTGGAAGTAATTAGTGTTATTGTCTCAAGCCATTTGGTGTAATGGTTGAGATCTCGGTTCGATCCCCGGGCAGTACAAACATTTGTGCGCATAAACTGTTTGTATTGGTCTCGATTTTTCATTAATATGCATTTACAAATAATGTATGCATGTTTATCCGTTGTTTAGTACCCATACTAAACGGCTTCACGCTTCACTTAGCGCTAGGTGGCACTGTGTGAATGTCACTGGATATTTATTAATTTTGCTGCTGCTTGTTTGTCTAAAATAAAGATGTTTTATGTCTTTGGCTTTCCTAGTACTACTGTTTGTTATTTACGTTTATATTTTCTATGTTATACGATTATTATTATTATAAGATTAAAGGGCCGGATCAACCTAAGGGCAGACCTCTTTTAAAACGATAGGTGATTCGGTTTCTCTCTCATTTAAAGGTTGCCTGGAAGAGTTTGCTACCACAGCAAATAAAGTCGCTCTGTACAATTAATGTGTAGATTTCAGTAATATTTATGTGTTTTGGGCAATAAATATTTTAAAGCAATAATCTATTATCATTAGGGAATCAGTTTTTGATGTCACTGTGAGTTGATAGGCTCTTCAATGGTGGCCCAGGGCCCAAATTCACTATCCACGCCTGTTTTATGCGTCTAAAAGTTATCTGAAGTATCCTTCAGTATTAGAATGGTCAAGTCGTCACCCAAGATTAGTTTCCACGAAAACGGCTAAAGACCTCAACAAAAACACGGTCCATTGTGTCACACGTTTTTAGCCCACCTTGAGTTCTGTGCAGTTCGATGACCCACTGGAGATCGTGACTTTGGACAGTCTGCTGATTACTATTAGTCTAGAATTTTCAGGTTTTCAATACAATTTACTGCCTTTATGATCTGGTGGTCACCGCGTTGGGTTTAGATCGCTAATCTGGGGGTCGTATAGTCGAATTATCGTCTTGGCAAGAGTAGCTAGGACGCCCTCCGGCCCGATGGACCGACGACTTGCGAAAGGTCGCTGGTGGAAGCTGGATGAGAAAGGCGGAGGACCGGGATGTCTGGCGCAAAATGGGGGAGACCTATGTCCAGCAGTGGACTGCACTAGGTTGAAGAGAAGATAGTCGAATTCTGCATGGAGACCGCATTGTAAGGACACTATGTCAAAGTCTATTTATTCAAATTAAGCTAGTCAGGAATCTAGCTAAGGGCTACTTGGGCTGCAGCCCAGGGCCTCCTGGTTACTAGGGTCCCCCAGATCCCGCTAAAAACAACTGCGATTCGATTTCTCTCTAAAAGGTTGCCCGGTAGAGATTTCGGACCACAGCAATAAGTTTGCCTTTTGTACAATTAATACTTCGTAGATTGTAGTAATTTTTTTTTTGTTTTTTGTGCAATATAGAATTTATTGTAATAATATATCATTATTGAAAAAGTTTTTTGACTATTAGTTGATAGACCCCTCAGTAGTTTCAGTCCAGTGTCTCACAAAATCACGATCCGCCCCTAAGGCTAGTCACCTGCTATTCATCTTGCGGGTGTCATAAGAAACAGCTTATGAAATATCCAGGGACATACACACAGTGCCATCCAGCCCCAAACTGTTATCCTTTTTCTGTAAATACATATATAGTATACATAGAAAACGCCCAGACCAATACAAACAGACATGTTCATGCACACAAATGTTTGTTCTGCCCGGGGATCGAACCGGGAACCCTTGGTAAAGTAGCCAAGTCTTCACCCTTTGACCGCCAATGACGCCTTAAGGCGCCAGACACAATAGATTTTCTATAGTGTCTTGATTCCCAGCGTACTAAATCTGTGGTTACTACCAAAGTCAATACGCAATTCCCTATAGATGTCAAGGCGGGCGAAGCATACTTAAGCATCGTACCGGCATACGTGCGTTGCCTTTTTAGAGAAATTTCGCAAGTAATTGTTGCTTCATTCAACTTAACCTGTTATGGGGGTCCACCATTAATAGAAGTAGCTTAAATAACTAGTTAACACACTTACTAGCCAAATAGTAAACATTACTCAAAGAAAAATTTCATCAACGTATCGCAAATAAATGCAGATATCTTTTAGACAGACATCTTTTAGATCTGACGACTCATGACGTGGTGTAACAGGCGAGACCTCGGCTACTACTACATCACGAGTTCAGTGTTCAATCCCCGGGCATTACTAACTTTTGTGTGCATGAACAAATCTGTTTATAATAGTCTGGGTGTTTCTATGTATAATATGGACGTATTTACAAAAAAATATGTACATAAGTATGTTTATCAGTTGTTTAGTATCCAAATTACAGGCAAGATGCTTACTTTGGGGCTAAATAGCCCTGTGTGCTTATCTAAGGATATTTATACTGTATGTATATGCCTTATTTGTCCAAGCGGGCCCAGTGTATAAAAATATACAATTTTTATTATATTTAAGTATAATTTGGTAGCGTCGGTGGTTGCCTTCCGATTGTGAGGGCGCAGGTTCAAATCGCAGCATTCAAATATCGAAACTATATGTAATCTTTGCATTCTCTGCCGCTTGCATGACGAAGAGTGCTCAGATGAGCTGTTCGGGTTTATTCCTGCGGCTGAGCTCCACCACCGTGCATCTCGGAGGAACTCCAAATTTCGTCCTCACTACCTAGATGATTGGAGGTCTTCCACAGTTCGATTCTATCGTCATTTTCTGCCACGTACGACTAAACTGTGGAATAAACTTCCACTGGAAACATTTCCGGAGCGATACGACCTGGCTGGCGTCTCTCAAAAAAGAACGAACACACTTTTAACCCTTTACTTTAATACACCCTTTACGGGTAGACTCCTGCCCCTCATTGGAGACGTTTAATGAGCTGATGATGATTAAATGTCCCTCATTCGGCACCAGATATCCGGGTCCTCAACTTTTTCGACCAGCCTCCACCAGCGACATCCACAAGTCATCGGTTCATAGAGCACGGGGGTATCCTACGCAACGCTTGCCAACAAGCTGTCTCCACTCCAGAGCTCGTCTGCTCCGCTTTTGCGACGTACTTGAACAGCTCACTGTTATTTCATCTTGGTGTTCTGATTAGCTACGTCCGACTTTAGTTTTGTTACGAATAACATCATTTTTAATTATATGATGATGATGATAAACTGTGTTTGGCTGTGTTTTTTTTATATTACAAAGTGTGCAGGACAGTCACCTGATGGTAAGTGATACGCCTGGACCATGAGTAGCATTAAAGAAAAATTAACAACTTAAAGACAGTTATCATTCTCTATTAATGCCGCACTGCGCCCGTCACCCGAGACAACGGATGTTAGGTCTCTTTACCCGGTTTCACTAGCTACAGTGCCCTCATCCCGAAATACAAAAGTGCATAATACTCCTGTTTCACGGGACGATATCTGTCAGTATGGTGGTAACTTCATAGACGACTCGAATCGAGTCTACCACATAGTACGACCTATTCCAGAGGTCCGGCGCGCCCAACCACCCCATTTTACGATGTTTAATTAATTTCTACGTATTTTTATGGATGGAATTATGGATTTCTATTGAGAAAAATGAGGTTCAAATCCCGACACGTACCAATGTATTTTCGAATTTTCGAAAAATATATGTACGTTATCCGACGCTCTTACGGTGAAGGAAAACATCGTGAGGAAACCTTCATGCACGCCTGCGAAGAGATTCGAAGGTTGTGTGTGAAGTCGTCCAATCCGCACTGGGCCCGCGTGGACGACTAAGGCCTAATCACCCTATACGGGTAGGCTCGTGCCCCTCGGTGGGACGTTTAATGAGCTGATGATGATGATTGAGAAAAATAAGTCGACAACATTATTATAAACATTTTATTAAAAAAATATATAAATTAAGGTACGTTTTTTCTAATACACTGGCTCGGTTAAATTTCACAAAGGTATTTAAAAATTAGAGCTTAAGATTTTTATGCATGGTTTTAATATTTATTCTACAAAAAACAGGTGCTAGCAACGAGCACATAACCTCTGTGTAGTCGTTGTCTACAAAGTAGTGTGAATCCATCATGAAAGGTATTTACTTTCCAAGATTTCCATTCACTATCCTTCCCACAGACATCAGAATATACATTAGACTGGACAAGCCGCCAAGTTTATAGGCAGTCCCAGTGTCGCAATTTCTTTTCGGTTCTTACCTGTGAAAAGTTATTATATTTCTTGGTAAATTTACTGATTCATTGCGATGATGGTATGTTACAATTGCACAGGATGGCATTTTGGAAAAAACGGTAATTTCTTCTAATATTCGTGCGTCTTGACTCGTCTCACAGAGCGTAAACTGGTAGCCAGTGTATGCTCGTTGAGCTTACAGTTGTCGCACTTTAAACGCGGCTTGCCCCATCTCCTGTATTGGGAAATCTGTGATCCTTCCTCTCTGTTTAAACNTTACAGTTGTCGCAACTTTAAACGGGGCTTGCCCCATCTCCTGTATTGAGAAATCTGTGACGAAACCTTTTCGACTTACACTTAAAACTAATAAAATATATTAAAAAATGGCTAAGGGATATAAATGAAAAATAACCATACAGAACCAGCAACATACAACTGGCTGTCTCTTCGACATTTAAATAGACCTATTTTATTGATGCGCCGTTCTTTGGCAACCTTTTCATATATAATGCGGCTATTTCGGAGGCGCCCGTGACGTCGCCGAGTGGAATTCACACCACAGTCTTAGTTATTTTGGGATGACGTTTCGAATTTTAAGGATCTCGGCCAATTGATAGAGACTGGTAACGCGAGTTTTGGTATCTGTTGTTGCGGTTTTGTCGTGTTGGTTTAAATGAAACTCGAATATACTTAACGTATGCCGTTTATAGCGTAGGTGGCTTAATGGTGTGGACTGTTGGCTTTCGATTGTTGATTTCACGACTTCACGCACAATATTTTAATTTCTTGGTAGGTGAGCGCAAGTTTCCTCACGGTGTTTTCCTTCACCGTAAGAGACATTGATTAGTACGTGGCTGGATTTGAACAGTCCATAGCCGACGATGCTCTTATTCAATATTATTTTAAATTCGTTATATTTACAATTAAGCTTTAACGGTGAAGGAAATCATCGTGAGGAAACATGCGCACGCCTGCGAAGAGATTCAAAGGTTGTGCGTTGAAGTCGGCCAATCCGCACTGGGCCTGCGTGGATGACTAAGGCCTCTACACTCTTACGGGTAGGCTCGTGCCCTTCGTCGAGTACGTTTAATGGGCTGATGATTAGTTTTTATTTAAGTACAATTAATCTGTGGGAAATTCAATCACTCTTAGTAAGTAACTATTAGTAGCACACAGTTCCTATAGTTATTTCATTTGACTATTTTCAGACAACACTAACCGATGAACGTGCACTAATCGTCCCTTTTTCATGCCACAATTAAGTTTCAAATTAATCGTTTCAAAGAATCATCCAGCAACAAAACGATAGCAAAACGAACACTCGGCTGTTGGCAGCGTCCCGACTCTCGCTGGAAGACAACAATATATTAGTCTTAAGATCAAAATGGGATACAGCAAGTATTCAGTTCAGTTTACCTTTTTTCAAAATGGATGATGAACGCAGATGCCTTTTACAGCTTCACCGGGCAAGTGGCAAGCGCAGATGGCTCTCAGCCATAATAAATAAATAAATATCCTCTGACATTCACACAGCGCTATCTAGCCCCAAGTTAAGCGTGAAGCATACATTTTATTTTGTAAATACATCATCAATGTATAATATATACATAGAAAACACCCAGACCATTACAAACAGACATGTTCATGCACACAAATGTTTGTACTGCCCGGGGAACGAACCCGGAACCCTTGGTGTTGCAGCCGACGTCTCAACCAAATGGGTCCAATAATAAATAAATAAATGACGAGCCTAATGGTGTCCCAGAGTATAACCCCAAAACCCAATTGATCTCTCATATTTAACTTAGTAATTGCATTGGCTACAGTACACCTTCACCAATGCACAAAAAAATAAAACACTTATTTTGACGACTTGACGAGCCATTTGGGGCAATGGTTGAGACATCAGCTCTTACTCCGGGTCCAATACCCGGTCAGTACAAACATTTGTGTGTATGAACATGTCTATTTGTATTTTTCTGGGTGTTTTCTATGTATAATGACAAATGAAAATTTCATGAGTATGTTTATCCGTTGTTTAGTACCCATATTACACGTTAATGGTTAGATTGGGCCTAGATGACACCGTGTAAATGCCAGTAGATTTCTCCACAAATCTACAAACCGGACAACGACTACACAAGTCCGAACCAGTGGTAATTTCATTTGACATTTTAAGTGACCCATGTGACGTAATGGTCGTGACGATGGCTTCTAAAACAAGGGTGCCGGGTTCGATCCCCGGGCATTATAAACATTTGTGTGCATGAATATGTCTGTTTGTAATGGGTGTTTCTATGTTCAAGATGTGTGTATTTACAAAAAATATACAAATATGTTTATCCGTTGTTTAGTTATATTACAGGCTAAATCCTTAGTTTGGGGCTAGAGGGTGCTTGATGAGTGTCTGACGATGTTTATTTATTTAATTAAATTCAATCAAACTTTTTTTATTTTTATAACATAGGGAGACATACGAGTGTGCGGTTCACCTGATGGAAAGTGTTTCCGCCGCCCATGGACATTTGCAACAGCTGTGGACACAGATATGCGTTTAAATAAGAATTCACTTTGGATTTTAATTGATTTTGATTTCCAATCCGCCTGCCAAGCGTTATGATTATGGCATATCGCTTCTATACAGTGCAATTAGCTCTAAGTTCATCTCGAGAAAAAGATTCCTACAAATATTTTTATCGTGTCGGTTCATAGGAATATCACTGTAAGACAAACTTAATGTCGGTTTAAAGCAACATCAAAAAATACTGTAGGACAAATTTAAATAAATGTATATTAATCATTAGGTATTTAACATTAGGCCAGTGTCGTAGGATTTCATTTTTCACGTGACATTTCAAGTGATATATTAAACACTGTGCCAAAGACCGGATGTTTGTTTAAAACATGTTATATTCTTAGTAACCAAACTTAAAAATGTAAGGACATTGAAACCGAATAAAAATATCACAAATATCAATACACTTTCACGACTAGGTAGACTCGATACTGAGTCGTCTAGGTATGAACCACCGCAGTGCCAGATATCGTCTCGTGAAATAAAAGTTCTATGCACTTTTGTGTTATCGGGATGAGGGCACTGTAGCTAGTGAAATTACCGGGTATAAATGACCTAACATCTGTTGTCTAAGGTGACGAAAAAGAAAGACATTTATTAACAATTACCAGACGGCAGACAAGAGCATATAATATTTAACACATTGCTTAACTCATCACTTAGTCCCTGCAACTGGTATAGGCTGATGATGATGATGTAAGTAATCTTCCCATCGACACTGCCCTGCGCCCGTCACGCGAGACATACGATAGATAGGTCTTTTCTACCTTGTAATTTTACCAGTTACAGCGCCCTTTTCCCGTTACCCAGAAGGCATTCTTATTTCACGGGACGATATATGGTAATGCGGTGTGTAATGTATAGAGACTGAAAGTTAAGCATAGCCCGCCGTATCAGCAAGTTGAAGTGGCAGTGGGCTGGTCACGTATGTCGCAGAACCGATGGCTGTTGGAGCAGACGAGTTTTGGAGGATACATATTATACATATAAAACTCCCAGACCATTACAAACAGACATATTCGTGCACACAAATGTTTGTACTGGATCGAACCCGGAACCCTTGCCGGAACTGGGCCGACGTCTCAACCGCAACACCAAATAGGTCGTCAGCTTGTACGATGCGAGATTTGAATTAACGAAAAATTATGTTTTTAGTGTGAGAATTCAAGACAATATCCACCGTGCGGTAATGCCAAGTACATATCTGTTGTGGACGGCTATTAATTGGCCGAGTATTTTTGTATCGGATAAATTTAGCCAAAGGTTAACTACGCAGGTGTACGATTCCCGCAATTTGTGTTACTGTGAGATTGTTTAAAATTTTCATGAATCGAAAAGGTTGGTTATCTCTGTTTTGACCACAGATTTATAAACTAGATTTTGACAGACCTTTTATGAGGAACTCAACTATTTCTTTATTTGAATTCTTAATAAAGTTCGAAAAGGTTGACGAACTCTATTAACTGTTACAGTTGTTATCGAAATATTAAGTAGAGTATATATTTATAAATAAAAGTACCTACTTCACTATCTGATCATATCAGACGCCCGGTAATACTTTAAAGACATATGGCAGTCTCTCTTCAACCTATCGCAGTCACTGCTGGACATAAGTCTCCCCCATTTTGCGCCAGATATCCCCGTCCTCCGCTTACCTCATCCAGCCTCCACCAGCGACTTTTCGCAAGTCGTCGGTCCATCGGGCCAGAGGGCGTCCTACGCTAAGCTTGCCAAGACGCGGTCTCCACTCCAGAACTCGTCTGCTCCAACGGCCATCGGTTCTGCGACATACGTGACCAGCCCACCGCCACTTCAACTTGCTGATCCGACGGGCTATGTCGGTAACTTTAGTTCTCTTACGGATTAAATCATTTCTGATCTTATCCCTAAGAGAGACTCCAAGCATAGCTCGTTCCATTGCGCGTTGAGTGACTTTGAACTTGTATGGCAGTGTGCCGTAGAAAAAAAAATCTTTGATAAAATATGTAGTGTATATACACGTGTCAAAATACACATTTAGCTCAAGGATATCTAGACACAATAATATCTAAAGCACGGTAATAATAAGTGCACATTCAGACAGTGATAAGTTGGTTCTTGTAATAATTTGTCAATTTGAAAAGTGAAAAGCACAATACAATGTTTTGCAACAAACAAGTGTTTTGTAAAAATTTTATAAATCCTAGTCGATAGATAGTCCTAAAAATAGGACTTTAATGAGCTGATGATGATGATGATATCATCAAACGTCCCCACCGAGGGGCACGAGCCTACCCGTATAGGGTGATTAGGCCTTAGTCAACCACGCGGGCCCAGTGCGTGTTGGACGACTTCACACATAACCTTCGAATCTCTTCGCAGGCGTGCATGAAAGTTTCCTCACGATTTTTTCCTTCACCGTAAGAGCGTCGGATAACGTACATATATTTTCGAAAATTTGAAAACACATTGGTACGTGTCGGAATTTGAACCTCAGCCCTCCCGGTAGGAATGCGACAGTCACACCATTGAGCCACCGACGCTCATACTTAGGGCTTATCTGTTAGTTTCAATTTACATTTTTATAGATTTTTATCTAATCTTTACATATATTGAAAGTATTGATAAATGTGTTTTTATTGGTTTATTTATATGTAAGCAGTGGCGTGCACAGAGATTATGAGTAGGGGATGCAAAATTATTGACACTAATAGCATCATCATCATCATCATCATCAGCTCATTAAACGTCCCCACCGAGGGGCACGAGCCTACCCGTTATGGGGTGATTAGGCCTTAGTCGTCCACGCGGGCCCAGTGCGGATTGGATGACTTCACACACAACCTTCGAATCTCTTCGCAGGCGTGCATAAAGGTTTCCTCACGTTGTTTTCCTTCACCGTAAGAGCGTCAGATAACGTACATATATGTCGTAATAGCAAAAAAAATAAATAAATTTCATTTTTGTCAAATAAAGTGCTGTTGTAGATAGCAGATCGCCTATAGTTTCAAATCTGTAGAGGAAAATGAGCGAATAAGTAGGAATCATTTAAAATGTTGGCTATATTCCGGCTAATCCAGCACAAGGTATGCTCTGCTTATTTGCATATATGGAGTGCACGCCACTATATGTAAGAAATAAGTTCGGTACGTTATATTATAACGTTAAATAACGACACTGGTAAAGGCTGGATGTGGAAATCTAAGGAGGAATATGGGGAGGACCTAATCTATGTGCAGCCGTGCAGGGGCGTGCACATAATAGGCATGATGACTAGGTCCTGGAATCGTAAGAACTATTTTATATTATTACAAATCTAGGTTAAAAATAACGATGTGCTTACTCTCAGCTCGAAAACTCATGATTTATGAATTTTATTAGTCTTCAAAGATGGGTGGCAAGTCCATTTTTAAAGTACTTACATTAATTGTCAAAAAATTGTAAACAAAAGGATAACACATTTAACTTAAAGCAACTTTTGCTATTATACTATTTTTACTGAGGCGTGACGTCATAACTGGGTAGCCATTTGTATGAAGCGTTTTTGGGAAAGTCCATTATTTGTTTTAGAATTGAAAAATCTCTGTGAGTTTTAATGGTAACGGAGTAATTTTTTTACCATTGTTCCTATTATAATGCGGTCCATAGATATAATAGCAGAAAAAAAAAATTGTCATCATCCCTATTATGAGTAGGGTGTGCAAAATGAGTGACACTAATCTCGAAAACAATAAATAATTTGCGTTTTTGTCAAATTGAGTGCTGTTGATGCCAGCAGATCGCTTATGTTTTCAAACCTGTAGAGGAAAATGGGCGAATAAATGGGAATCATTTAATATATTAACGATTTTCCGGGTTGTCTGAACGCACAGGGTATGCACTGC
The DNA here is from genome assembly GCA_019425675.1 of Leucinodes orbonalis. Classification (NCBI taxonomy): domain Eukaryota; kingdom Metazoa; phylum Arthropoda; class Insecta; order Lepidoptera; family Crambidae; genus Leucinodes; species Leucinodes orbonalis. The sequence goes on along the minus strand of PQWD01002747.1, from coordinate 40,920 downwards.
TTATTTGCATATATGGAGTGCACGCCACTGCAGCCGTGGAATGTGGTAGAGAGATACAAGAAAAACGTTCGAATCGATTCTAACCGAGATTCTAACTTAAGTATACATAAAGTACTTGCAATCCTCCATACTTTCTAATTTCAGGTGGAATCGAACCCGTGCTTTTTCACAGACAAACCGATTATACGGTGTGTGACAGAAGGTAATCAAAGTTGATTCGACGGACATACTTTCCCTTTTTGCTGAAAAGTATAATTTCAATGTAAGATTCTCCCCTATAAGCAATTCCAATGGTAGGCAAAAGTATCAATTTTATTCATCACTAGCTTTTGCTTGCGACTTCGCCCGCGTGAATAATTAAAACAGTGATATCTCATAAGATATTCCTTATAGTTGAATGATGTTAGGGGTAATTTTGTTTAAAATGAAACACTTGTAATAAAAAAAGTATTTATTTGGATAAGGATTAATATCATATTTCTGAAAACACCTTCGCAAATAATGAATTATTTTTGATTTTTTTCTAAATTAGCATAAAATATGTTATAGAGTGCTAACCTTAAAAGATAGACATATGCCGTCGCGGACTTTTTTGTAGACCTTTAAAAGGGGAACAATACTCTGATACATGACTTTTGCAATACTTTAACCGTTTACGCAGCGTACGCAGCGGAAGTTCCAAGTGTGAACAAATCCCTCCCGATTTTGAAACATTCTTCATTGCTGCTCCGCTTCTATTGCTCGTAGCGTGATGATATATAGCCTTTCTCGATAAATAAGCTATCTAACACTGAAAGAATTTTTCAAATCGAACCAGTACTTCCTGAGATAAGCGCGTTGAGATAAACTCTTCAGCTTTATCATTTTAGTATAGATTGGATTCATGAACGCATTTAAAGAAAAAATATGGAATAAATACACCAGGAGGAGGCTCATTTTGTTTAATTTCATTTTTTAAGTTTACTACGTGGTAGACTCGGTACTGAGTCGTTTAGGTAGGTAGAAATATATAGTACCATGGATATAGTAGCCGATGGACCGACGACTTGCGAAAGGTCGCTGGTGGAGGCTGGATGAGGAAAGCGGAGGACCGGGATATCTGGCGCAAAATGGGGGAGACCTATGTCCAACAGTAGACTGCGATAGGTGGAATAGATAGATATAGTAGCGCGCGAATTCTTTTTTATATACTATTATATTCTATTTTTTTTTGTAAATAATTACATATAATATATAAAAACACCCAGACCAAAACAAACAGACATGTTCATGCACACAAATGCTTGTACTGCCCGGAACCCTTTGTGGAGTAGCTGACGTCTCAACCATTACACCAAATGGGACGTCTTTTTTACTAGAAAAAGAGAGAAAATATATGAGAAAAGCGGAGGACTATGGCGGAGGACCAGGATATCGGGCGCAAAATGGGGGAGACTTATGTCAAGCAGTGGACTGCGACCTCATAAAACATCAAATTGCGTCCAGTCAATCTGTAAAGAATTTGAATATTTATAAAAATAATTCTAGCGGCCACATTGGGCGAGGTGATACAGCTCATACACTCCACACCTGAAGGCCGACTGTCTAAATCAAGCATGTCCGGAAAATACTTTGCGTGTTATGTTGTTCATTTGGATTGAACTGTGCACAGAGTACTTAACAATATATGGACTGTGTAAAGTATGCAAAAGTACGAGTATATGCCCTTTTAGACGAATTTGGCAGACCTTAATAATAAAAATAAGCCCAAATTTTAAGGGCTTACCGAATGCCTTTCGTTTTCAAGGTCTCAAAGAACTTTTAAGTCCTGTACGAGCAAAAAATATTTGTACGCAATTAAATTTACAAAACACTGACTAGTTCAGGACGAATTTTAAAATTAAAAAATATTACAGGATTCAAGTATAATAGGTTAGCTTATCTATAAAACTGCAATTTCTCACAGCAGACCAAGAAAATACAACAACCACGGAAGTTCTTTAGTAGCCAGTTTACAGAAGAACTTGATCTAAAAGTTAAAATTACTGGTAAAATACGACTAAGAATTATTTTAAAGATTCCAAAGCTGTCTGTCGAGTTCAGTTATAGAAATAAAATTTTGTATTGAATCGTAACATTTTTTGCATAACTCCCCTTAACTTTTACTGTATCGCTTTCTATTTAAAAGTTAAGGAATTATTTAAACAATAATGAGCCATAATATTATATTTGTATTGTAAAAGATAAACAACAGAACATAAAAATAGCTATACGCGATATTCTAAATCACTCTAACACGACCGCGCTCACAGAATCTGAAAAGAAACACAATAAATGAAACCACGCAAAATGTTTAACAGACTTTTACTCATTTTTATGACTTTTATTTTTACACAATAAGGCACTTGATTCCAGCCGTCTTAACGTAAACTGCTTTCAACCAACCAGGACGGCTATAGGCACTAAGATGCCCACTACAATGGCTGCAATTGATGCGATTTTGTATTTGTGTTTCCGCGCATTCACATTCATGAACGCTTCAAATCTTTGAAAACCCTTAACGTCGTAATTGAGCCGCTGATATTCCTTCAACTGATTCACAAATCCAGGATTGGGGTTGATAAACTTCCTCTTTTGTCTGACGAAAAAGAATGCTTGGTCGAAACTCAAGCGATATTTTTCCATGAGAAACGCGATAACAATTGTTGCGGACCTGGAGACACCGAAGTGGCAGTGGACGAGCACATTCCCCTTCTGCAGTCCTTCGTCGATGAAAGCGTTGGCCATCGGGAAGTAGGAGAGGAGATTAGTGGAAGGAGTGTCGTCGGCCCTAATGAAGAGAGTTGAGATGTTTGTATCAGCAAAAGTTGACTTCGGAAGCCGATGACCTTCAACTGTGAGAACATGGGTGATGTTAAGACTTCTAAGGACATTTTTGTCTGCTGCTGCTCTGGCATTGCTCAAGTATAATCCGGGGATAATCAGGCTGTAGCAGGATTGAGTGCAGAGGTCGATTTTATGGTAGATCGCCTTCCTAGACCAGTTCTTCAGCCCTGTGATAGCGATAACAGGGTTGGGGATGCTAAGGAACGCCACAATGAAAGCGGTTCTCAACATCACCATGAATATACCTCTGGCACTTATCATATTAACACTGTGCTGTAACTACATGTTTATTGTTTGGACTTCTTTTATTATATACTTAGAAACTTCACAAAATTTTGACATGACATTTAGGAGAGTCAGTGCACTGTCGGCTGATTTATTCTTTTCTGTCATCTTTGTTTGAGGTTTAAGACTTGTTTGATTGTGTTCGCTTTTCATTTTACTTTTTACAAGTACGCGTATTAGCAAGTTACACAGTAGCGTTAAATTTGAATATACCTGATAATGAAAATATTACATAGTGTTAAGAAATAATTACTAAAATGTATAAATAATAATGTATAATTACTAAAGTTTTTTACTTAGAACCACTTTGCTTAGTTTATTTTGTCGTTCTTTATAATATGAATTTAGTTGGAATGTTGAAATAAGCTGACACTTTTTTGAAATAGAAGATCCCAAAGATCAATTTACATCATAATTTCATATAAAATTTGATCGTGTATTTTAAAATGTAATTATTTATTCGACGTCCCGGGTTCCGGGTTCGATCCAAGGGCCATTTGTGTGCATGAACATGTCTGTTACTATTGGTCTGGGTGTTCTATGTATAATATGTATGTATTTACAAAAAAAAGTATATAAATATGTTTATCCCTAGTTTAGTGCTTAGTTTGGGGCCACATGGCGTTGTGTGAATGCCTGTGGATATTTTTTTCTTTATTTTTAAAGCTTGGCAACACACTCTGCTTCTTCGGAGTCTCGAGTGTTTATGGATAAAATATATGTATGTATGAATGTAAATGTACCTTTCCTTTGAATAAAATACAAATTCTGTTCTATTATATCATTAATTTTGTATTTTTTTTTATTATTATTATTTTACTACAGTAGGCATTTGGCCACCATCTCTTTAATTAATTTCTCTTGGATTAATTTGTGGAATCAGTTGCCATCGGAAACGTTTCCGGAACGATATGACCTGGCATCTTTCAAAAAGAGAGCGTATTCTTATATAAAGGGCCGGCAGCGCATCCCTGCGACCTCAGCTGTTGCAAATGTCCATGGGCGGCGGTGACACTTTCCATCAGGTGAACCGCATGCTCGTTTGCCTCCCTATATTATAAAAAAAATCTCACCTGATGTTAAGCGATGATGCGGCCGAAGATGATTCATGCCTATCTAGGAACAGCCTGTTCAATCTTGCCTTGAAGATATCCAGATCATAGTGATCATCTGAAATTAATGTACTGTTTCCCTCAAATGTACAATGATAAATGATTATTTATTACTTCTTTCTTTCTCGTATACCAAAAGGCACTTTAGTATTTCCCATGAAAATCCCTGGCAATTCAGGCTGGAGTTATCATACCCGTGACTCACATTGGGTGCTGATCTTAAATCAAACGAATTTATGTTACACATAAAATGCATACACGCATGAGCGAGTGACTGAATTTTATATTAAGCGTTACAGTTTGCATGAGTTTTTCCTCGTTGTGCGACTGAGTGACCATGTGTGTGTAATGATGAGTTCTCAAATGTGCAGGACGGTCAAGACGCTCACCTGATGGTAAGGGATACGCCTGACCATGACAGAGCGGCCTTGATAGAGATCAACACCTAACAGACAGTAATTTTCCCCATCAACGCATCTCCATCAGCACTGCGCCTAACACCCGAGACAGAAGTGCAGAACACTTCTATTTCACGGGACGATATCTTGTGGTACTTAGTCAAGGGCGGATCCAGGCTAGGCGCCAGGAGTGGGTGACATAGTAGTAGTCAAGTTAAGAACTTATAAGGTATTTTGTTAATGTACTTTAGTATAGTACTTAAAAATAGCTCAGGGGGTGTCATGAACCCTATGACCCTCCCCCTGGATCCGCCGTTGCGCATAATAAGGAGAGTAAAGTTAATATTACCTTTAAGATGTCTTCTCTTACACCAAGGACCAGCTCGGGGATCCAACCAGAAGAGATTCGATCCCCGGGCAGTTCAAACATTTGTGTGCATGCATATATTTGTTTGTATTGGTCTGAGTGTTTCTATGTATTATTCTATGTATTTATTTATAAAAAAATAGATATATAAGTATTTTAATCAGTTATTTAGTACCCTTGCTTAATATAGGCTAAATGGCGCTGTGTGAATGTCAGTGGATATTTTATTTATTTATTTTCTTCATTACTCTAGTCTGCAGTCACACGGCTTCAAGACAATAACAAACTCCGTAAAATTCGTTAACGTTGAATAATTATATGCAGAATACAATAAGACACAAGATTACAATGACAAATAATGTACAAGGATCTGTAACAATAACATATACCACAGACATCCGAATATACAATTAGACTGGACAAGCCGCCAAGTTTATAGGCAGTCCTAGTGTCGCAATTTCTTTTCGGTTCTTACCTGTGAAAAGTTATTATATTTCTTGGTAAATTTACTGATTCATTGCGATGATGGCATGTTACAATTGCACAGGATGGCATTTTGGGAAAAAACGGTAATTTCTTCTAATATTCGTGCGTCTTGACTCGTCTCACAGAGCGTAAACTGGCAGCCAGTGTATGCTCGTTGAGCTTACATTTGTCGCACTTAAAAACGCGGCTTGCCCCATCTCCTGTATTGAGAAATCTGTGACATATACGATCATTTTATTTAGGTACACACAACAAAAATATTTTGAGCATTAACACTGACATTTGGTGAAGAAATTTGGCAACGAGTCCTGAAAGGGCTTTAGACATGTACGCGCTGATAGATTTACAGGTTAATTACACTGAAGGTAACATGGTGATTATACGGATATATTTATAGATATTATAACCACAGACTAGGTTGTAGACTCAGTACTAAGTCGTCTAGGTAGGTACCACCGCAGTGCCTGATATCGTCCCTTCAAACAGGAGTGTTGTGCATTTTGTGTTTCGGGATAAGGGCACTGTAGCTAGTAAAATTACTTGGTATATAAGAGACCTAGCATCTATTGTCTCTGTTGTCGGGCGCAGAGCGGCATTGACGGAGAATAATAACTGTCTATCAGTTGTTGGTCTCGTTCAATGCCGCTCTGTCATGGTCAGGCGTATCACTTTACATCAGGTGAGCCTTTTGACCTTCTGCTACACTTTAACATTAAAAAAATACCACCAAAGTGCCAGACATCGTCCCGTGAAATAGTTGAGTTTTGCACTACTGTGTTTCGGGATGAGGACACTGTACCTTGTGAAATTACTTGGTCTATAAAAGACCTAGCATCTGTCGAATCGGGTCACGTGCACAGGGAATGGCTGTCGGAAAGACAGGTACTGTTATTAATTTCCAGCAACACTGCATCTATAATGGTCAGGTGTATCACTCACCACCAGGTGAGCAAACTGACCGTCATAGATATATGAGATTGTTCACTTTATGACATAAAACCAAGAAACTATTTAAACATTCCTTTATCAGTCTACCAGCCGATAACGTCCGGCTGCAGGATATAGGACTTGTCATGTATGGATAAGGAGAGATTGGTCCGCTATCCACGACGCGGGCCCAATGCGGATTGATGGTAAAATATGTATCTCTCTTCAACGCAGTCCACTGCTGGACTTAGGTCTCCCCCATTTTGCGCCGGAAATCCCAGTCCTCCGCTTTGCTCATCCAGCCTCCACTAGCGACGTTTCGCAAGTCGTCGGCCCATCGGGCCGGAGGGCGTCCTACGGTATGAAGATGTATAATGAAGACCAAATACACACATGCATGATTGTAGTGTGCCGGTACGCACATTTCATCTGTGCCATAAATCTGTTAAGGTTAGTACCTAAATAGAAAGGAGTTAGTTTTTTTTAGTTTTCACTGACATTCACACAACGCCATCTAGCCCCAAGTTTAGCGTGAAGCTTGTATTACGGGTGATTATATATTTACATTACTTTTTTGTATATACATATATACATAGAAACACCCAGACCATTACAAACAGACATGTTCATGCACACAAATATTTGTACTGCCCGGGGATCGAACCCGAACCCTTGGTGTAGAAGCCGACGTCGAACCATTACATCAAATGGTTCCTCAATAAGTTCTCCTGGATGTGAAATACTTTGACGCCATTACTCCTGGCCATCTTCTTACATTCTGCTACTTCGTATATGCGAGCAGCCCACATAAACTTATTTTCTCAATTTCCTTTGACAATTTTCATTCATATTTTTATTTCGCCTTCAGTTTTATTACATTGTCAGGAACTGAATTTTAGTACTCTTACGCACAGCGCTGAAAGGCATAAGCCTACCCGTAAAGGGTATATAGGCCTTATCGTCCACGCGGGCCCAGTGCGGACACAACCTTTGAATTTCTTCGTAGGCGTGAGCAGGTTTCCTCACGATGTTTTTCTTCACCGTAAGAGCGTCGGATAAACATACATATAATTTAGAAAATTCGGAAAGTCATTGGTACGGGATTTGATCCTGCACGCTCCAGATTGGAAGGCAGCAGTCCACACCAATGAGCTACCGACGCTCATATATGGTTATAATATGGGGCATTTTCGAAAAAAAAAAAACAATACTTAGCTTTACATTTATTTATCGCGTTTTACGTGTGTATGTAAGGTTTATTCTGTAGGACTTAATCGTCGAAGAGGGCTAGTTCCTTGCACTATATCAGTTGATTCAGATTTGTTAATAGATTTATCCGTTTTTATAGGAAAAAAACCATTGCTTAAATTAGGGCTAGTTGTCCTATATAATCGAATATTAAATGTTGTCATGAAATGTTATTAAACTAAACGTGGAAGGCTAATGTTTTGTATCATTCTTTATACAATATATATATATATTTACACCACTCTTACACCGATTCTGACATTAAACCTGATTGAAAAGTCGTTTGAGAAGTCATCTGTGAGCAATCTACGAATTGCTCTCAATTTTTTTTGTGTATCTATCAGAACTTTTAATGAGGGCAGGGGTTTTAATAAAAGACTTATCAACATATTATTTACTAAACCATTTCCAGCGACCCGCAAATCGTGAAGTCGACTCAAGTTTAACCGTGCAACATGTAGTCGTAACTCAAAACTAGATCGACGTATTAAAATAGTGCCGATTCGGGATCACTGGGTATGCACATGCAGTCGCACAGCACCGCCTCTTGAGAACTGGTCGCGTGGTAACCTCTGCTTGCTGTATATTTAAAATTTTATACCAGCCATTATATATGTTGTGTACACAATGCGGTATATTTCGGGAACGAACCGCGTTTAGGGTACCCCGGTGTCAGTAGACGTCGGCGAGCGAGCGTGCGTTACCGTCCCGTCCCGTATTGTTCAGTGTCCAGTGTAAGTGTATAGTGAATATAATAATCGATTAATGCTTGTGACGAAGTGAAGTGGCCGCTTCAGTGCTAACACAACTAACGCATGCGTGGGGGTGCGTGGGTGGAAATTTGATAAGCCGAGGTGTTTGAGCGACTTACCGCTTTTGTATGCCCCTGTGTGCTGACTATTTTTGTATCGTGTATTTCGGCGCGTGCGCACTAGCGCCGCAGCGGCGGTTTCGGGAGACGTGCAATGTAATATCTAAGGGTGTAAATGTGGAAAATGCTATGGGTGGATGGTGTGTGTGGGGCGATTTAACTTGCAAAACAATGTTAAACGATATAAATTCGACGTGTGACAGAAATTGTCCATTTTTACGTGTGTGACTCATCTGGGTCGCGGATTCGGATATATCTTATATCTTGAATGTTGATTACGTGAAAGAAAAACAGCTCAAATGACGCTTTTGGTCGAGTTATAAACGTCTCAGTTCACACATACCTATACACAGCCATTTAATTCATTTCTATACCGTGTCACATCACTTCGATTTCATAATATTACATCACGAATATAGATATCTTACACGAGAATATAGGGTTAGAAAATTTTAGAAAAACATATTTTTTCAAGTACTTGTGAGAATTTGAAATCAATTCCTTAAGTTTTTCATTAAACATTTCCTGTAGCGTTAGCAGTAGTGTTATAAAGTTTATTATTAGTTACAAGGCAAGTAATCTAAGCGCTCTAATCAACCTCTAACAGTCCACTATTGGACCTACGTCCAGAGCGCTTATCCGGAAAGAAAGCTTTCACGTTTTGCGCTAGATTTTTCCTGTTGGACTCAAGCGCAGATATTGAGTTTGTAATAAATAGCCGCACCGATATGACATTTTAAACCGTATAATTCCATTTAAGACAAGGCAAGAATATTTATTAATTCAGTTGCTACTCATGCTGACACTAACAAGTATCCAAAAAGAGCAATTTGTATCGGTAAAAGTAGCTTATCTCTAAAGGGAGATTTCTTACAGCAGACCGATTAAAATTTTAACAAAATATTAATTAAGGCTCTTAAAGCGGCGTCCGCAAAACCACGTACAAAACACACTTTAAAATGTATGTAATTTATGAAAAAGAACAATTTAATATCTTAATATATCAAAAAACATGCGCACAACACACTTCAAAATATATGTCAGATCTCAGAATGTACTTTTTGATATGGGATTAAATATATAAAATTGAATTATGTTATTAAACCGTCCGATACAAATACTTCACGCACAACATGTGTTACAAGTTACATGCCAGTCACTATTTAGATGTCAGTTACCAGTTAGATGACAGTTCCATATAGATGTCAGTTACTAGTAACGTCAGTGGCAAGTTACCTGTCACTCACCAATTACATGTCATTGTATTAAAGGTACAAAATAACGCATGTCTTGGCCAGCAAGGTAACACTGGCCTTAATAATCTTATTGGATCACGACACAATAACAATGCAATGAAAGTAAATAATATTACAGGTGGCTATGAACATGTCATTGGCACAGACCAGGGTTAATTTAATGTGTCTCTCACTGTCTCGGTAGAATTCGGTATTCTCCACCATCCGCAATAAAATAACAAACCTTATTTTTATAAAAGTGCACCTTATTTTACATGTCGTTTCATTGATCACTTTTGTTTATTTGAAATATTGTATTTTTAAATACACTGAAACCAATAAATATTAGGTCAATTGATGATAGTGAGCAATGACGTCACACATCAATAATCTCATACAAAATATACGGAGACGTTCCTTTTTGACAGTTCATAAAAAGTGCGTCAACGATTAGTGGTGTCAAATACCCAATTATGCAAAGTATATACAGTCGACTCTCGTTAATTCCAACCTGCGATAATTCGAACCTCTATAATTCAAAGTTATCACGAGTGCCTTACAAAATCTCTTTATATTTCGAACTAAATCACTACATTTTTATGCACTTGGTAATTCGAACGAAAAAATCATTGCTATATAATAAAACGACGCATTAATTCGAACTCATCGGCGTCCAACACTCGACAATTCAAAGTTGTAGAGAGAAAGAGGTCGAATGATTGTAATGTAAGTACATTTTGCGACAAGTTCAAACTTGTATCAACATACACGAGCCTTTGTTTTAGTTATGAATAGTTTTGAAGCAAACCAGTATAACAGAGTTCTTTCGGAACATTAATTAATTCACATTATGAATAGATTTATGTATGTACACTCTAAACTTTTTTCATTGTAATAGAATAGAAGTTAATAAATAATTATTGATCAATACTTGGTAGTTCAAGGTTTTATTGATTTTCTCTTACAAATTTCGAACCATTTGATATTTCCAACATTCGATAATTCGAATTATTTTAAGAGTCCCTCGAGTTTCGAATTAACGAGAGTCGACTGTATGATACTGTAAAGTATGTTTATTACCATAAACATTATTTTAGTCTAATCGTCATGGTTCTTAATTGACTTACTATATTTTACCCGTGAATTTTTCTTATGTAAAACTAAGATCAACTCAATAAATAAATTTAAGGCACTTAAAATGGCTTACTACAAAATCATGTAGTGTACTAGGATATTTTTATAACAAAATGCATAGGATATTTATATAATAAATGCATCTAGTTCATCATATTATAAGAAGCAACCAACAGACTATTTGCAACAAACTAACATGACAAACCTCATTTAATTAAGGCTCCCTTTTTCGCCTGTTTCTTGCTTAGAGTGGGGTAAGGTCAAGCCACCAAACTTTTGTGTTTCCGTTCAAGATTTGCTAAGGTGTTTTTTTCCATTTGGCATCACTCTGGTTCGTTGTTTCCTGTAAAATAAAATAAAATAATTTACTACAAGCATTGCTCACATCTCTCTCTCTCTCTCTTCAACCTATCGCAGTCCACTGCTGGACATAGGTCTCCCCCATTTTGCGCCACATCTACATAAATTCAAATTATTTCAAAATTGAAGTGACAAAACTCTGTAACGAATACAAAATTGAAAAGAGTGTCTATCGAGTTGTTTGACAGATCCATCTTTTTCCGACCCAGTGCTGGTAGAATCTTAAATAAAATTCAACAATAGCAATAGACGATTCAATAGTATTTCAGATTTATTTAAATAAAGATAGATTTTAGTTTCGTAGAGTTTGAAGTCTAACAGATATTTATTAGTACTTCTCTTATGTCTTTGATCTGTTAGTTACTTTATTCAATAAAACTTTTAGATTGCTTGATAAGTCAGTTTGAGAAACCACGACCATATTAAAAGGTTGCAGTAGGTAAGCACAATTCGGTCAATTTTATACTTAGATAGAAGTACCAACATCTTTGGTTGGAGTTGAAAATGTAAGGATTTATGAAAAAGAACAGTTTAAATGAAGACCCATTTTATGGAATAAAAGCACTTTTAAGGCTTTCAAAAGTTTCTCATAAAACCTTTAAGTAGTTCATTAAACATGAGATGCGATATGTTTAATGGTTTGTTAAGTTTCCTCAAATTAAAGTACCTATGAGATCTAAATAATATTTTTCAGCTTTGGACATGAATTTTGAGCTTTGTACAAGCTTTTGCCCGCAACATTGCTCGCGTTAAATTAGGTTTGAAGTTGATAATTTATAAATAAAGACAGTTTAAATGAAGACAAATTTTACAGGATAAAAGCGTTTTCTTAAGGCTGTCAAAATGTAACTCACAGAACCTTTAAATACGTTGCAAAACTCTGCCTGCCACGTCGGTTGGGCATAACTTTCATTCAGTTTCACTTGCCATGACATAGTAGTGTGCTCGCGCTTTTGTATTCTTTCCGTAACGCATTTTTTGGTTTTTGGTTGACGTTTCTTCGTGATTGTGCATTTACATAGTTTATTGTTTATCTATGGTTTTTGGACATTATTTTTGAGCTTAATTTTGTATTTGTAGCTAGCTTTTGCCCTCGATTTTGCCTGCGTTAAATTCTTGTTGTGTGCGTTAATGTTTGCAGTACAAGGTGCGGGGATTAAACCCTCTTGGTGTACTTGTAGTAGCGTACTTCATTCCATCCATTACACTACTCGTCTATAAAAGTATACTTTTTCTTTTTTCCTAATGATATTCTGTATATATAAAGGTAGATAGGCCATCCGTGCCTCAAAAACGAACCGCCGAAGAGAGTACAGTTTGTACTCTTTTGTTTAGGTAAATGTGTATGTGTGCATATTGAGGCTAGTCGCCCTCGCCAAGAAAAAGTCGATTGTATGTATCATCATCAGCTCAATAAACGTCCCCACCGAGGGGCACGAGCCTACCCGTATACGGTGATTAGGCTTTAGTTGTCCACGCGCGCCCAGTGACTTCACGCACAACCTTTGAATCTATTCGCAGGCGTGCATGAAGGATTCCTCACGATGTTTTCCTTCACCTTAAGAGCGTCGGATAACGTACATATTTTTTTCGAAAATTTGAAAACACATTGGTACGTGGCGGGATTTGAACCTTAACCCACCCGGTAGACAGTCCACACCACTGAGCCACCGACGCTTTATATGTATATCGTTTGGTAATGAATAATTTATACAAAACTTAGTACCACCAGTACCATAGTAAAGTCAATCCTTCGGTGCATGTTTCACAACGTATTGACATATCCGCTGAGTGGCGTTTTGGCACGGTCGCGGGTTCGATGATCGGCCCGGTCGTCGATCAACGTCGAGGCTCTAGCTCGAACGCTTTGTACTTATTACTTTGATATTCGCCATTACTCTTAATTAGTGCATTCAGTATGAACATTTCCTGGAAGTATGTATAGTTTGTTTGGTTCATGTAAGAGCGAAGCGTGCACTCCATATGTGCAAATAAGCAAGGCATACTCTAACCAGACAACCCAGAAAATCTCCCACATATTAAATGATTACCACTTATTCGCCCATTTTCCTCTACATATTTGAAACCATAGGCGATCTGCTGTCACCAACTCAATTTGTCAAAACTGTAAATTATTTATTATTTTTGTGTCAAGTGTCACTAACTTTGCATACCCTTCTCATAATCTCTGCACGCATTTTGTAAGAGGTGCCTGAGATCGTCTATCTCTGTGGGCTAGTGGGTACAGAATTCGGCTGCGTGAGCTGTAGACATGGGTTCGAATGCCGCGTGGAAACGTCACTTTTATTTGACGACCCATTTGGTGCAATAGTTGAGTTGGCGGCTATGTAGTAGCCAAGGGTTCCGGGTTCGATCCCCGGGCAGTACAAGCATTTGTGTGCATAAACATGTATGTTTGTATTAGTCTGGGTGAATTTTCTATTATATGTATGGGGGCGTCCATAAATGGAGGGAGGGGGGTCGAATCAAATCTCATCTAATCTTTCGTTGGAGAAAGGGGGATCTCGGCAAATATCACGCATTTTTTTTCTGATTGAAACAAAAAAATACTATTGTGGTCCATTTAATCCAGACATGGACATGTTGTTCTTCATGAACAGAATTAGAGTCATCATCAGCTCATTATACGTCCCCACTGAGGGGCACGAGCCTACCCGTGGCAGGTGTTTAGGCCTTAGTTGTCCACGTGGGCCCAGTGCGGATCGGACGACTTCAAGCATAACCTTCGAATCTCTTCGCAGGCGTGCGCAGGTATCCTTACGATGTTTCCCTTCACCGTAAGATTGCGGATTCAACTTGCGTTCCGGATCTTGTCATGTCCAGAAATGCCTAACATATCCCTCACGCCTCTCCATAGCACGTTGAACAGCCTTGAGCCTGTTAAGAGGCCCTTAGAGACCAACCACGTTATTCGCTTCCGTGTGTTGTAACTGGCAACACACACTGGTCGAAGACTTTTGTCTTAAGACAATGAGTATTTTGGATGAAAAGATATCCTTTCCCTTAAGATATAACTTCCCAAACGCTGATCATCTTAGAAGACAGAGACAAAAAAAGTAGCCTACTGTCAACTATTTCTACTTAAAAAACCATAACAATTTATTGCTCCGCTTGGTATGAAAGACGGACAAACAATCACACACACTTTTACATTAATATTTTTACTCTGGATTCTTGCTCCAAGATTTATACAATTTACACACAACTGGTCGTCGGTGGCTCAATGGTGTGGACTGTCGCTTCCTACCGAGAGGGCTGAGGTTCAAATCCCGACACGTACCAATGTGTTTTCGAATTTTCGAAAATATATGTACGTTATCCGACGCTTTTACGGTGAAGGAAAACATCGTGAAGAAACCTTCATGCACACCTGCGAAGAGATTCGAAGCTTGTGTGTGAAGTCGTCCAATCCGCACTTGGCCCGCGTGGACGACTATGGCCTAATCACCCTATACGGGTAGGCTCGTGCCCCTCGGTGGGGCCGTTTAATGAGCTGATGATGATGATGACACACAACTGCAATGGGGAAGATATATTATGTCCAGCAGTGGACTGCGATAGGTTGAAGAAAGAGACACACAACCACAATCCAAATAAATGTAATCTTTCAAATCATGCGTGTTACGGCTCAGCAGTCTCTTATCATACGATTAATCTTTCTCGGAACAATTAAAAAAGATTTTAAGACACAATTAAATTGCCCTGGTAGATTGCCAGGTAAGACAATTACTATTATGAAATTCAGCAATTAGCTTCGAAGAAGCGATCTCAACACATCACAGTATTTCTAATAGGTTTGCATAGCCAAAAAAACGAGAATGTTTACAATATAGTCCTAGATTTAGACAAGATTATACGTGGTTTCAAAAGTTTGGCTAAATCATAAGTAATTGTTAAAAAATATCATCATCATCATCATTACAGCCTAATTATGTCCACTGCTGAACGAAGGCCTCCTAATGATTTCCACGCGGACCGATCCCTTGCAGTTGACATCCATCTGCTACCCGCCACCTTAACCAGATCATATAAAAAATATACATGACTCACAATTACTTTAATATATTTTATTGATTAATATTTAGATTTTTTTTCGATACATAATGGTTTGTTTAATAATTTGAATAATTTTTATATTTTGAACTATGACCAAAGTGATAATTTTCTGTAAGCGTCGCCAAAATTTTATACAAGTTTTGCAAAAGTTTGCACGCTTCGCAGAACACTTTATGTACAGGGGCTCAAATAACAAACATTTCACTATCTTCTTATAAATTCATTTCTATAGAAATCTATCCCCACATTATGGGAATATTGTATATTCAAGTAACTGAAATTAAGATACACCAATGAGCTACTGTGTACTGTTGCCTTCCGAACTGGAGTGTGCATATTCAAATGCCGCCACGTACCAATGTGTTTTAATTTTCCCTGGTCGTTTGTCACCTACTTATAGCAAAAATCATAACATAATTATTCGTATTTTACAAGACGATACTTGATACATGAATGCTTACTAAGACTCTTAGTACTTATCGAGCCTACCCTAGTAAATGATGTTATTCTTAAACGGTTCCGATTGCTTTCCGTTCCATTTTACCAATCTATTTACAGACGAAATAACTTCCTAATACAATATCAGTTTAGTATGTTTAGCGAGTACTAGATATCTGATATGGGTGATATTAATTGTATGCTATAAGTCTAAATTTAGTAGAATTGTGACAAAATGTATGTTTCTGATTTACCCACCAATGCAAAACTCATGGATTTTTTTTTATAATAACTAACCTAACTTCGGCGAATTTTATTCCCCTACGAATGAGAAAGTTTTGGATTTTTTGTACTATATTTTATGTCACGTCCCACAGGAAGAGGACCAAACCCCTAGGTAGCTCGGAATTTGAGCAACCTGCTCATCAACTTTCTCCAAAATCGGTTCAGCTATTCTTGTGTTATTATAATGTAACTAACATCACTGAAGATTATTTTTAAGTATTCCTTAAATATGGTCGCTATTTTCTTTGTAGGCAAATAAATTATGTTCATTTTGACCGTAAACATTTTATTTATTAAAGGCTTATTTGTAAAAGGTTCCTAAACTACAGAATTCATTTTTGTTGTACGCTGGTGTCGTGTCGTTTTTATTATTTTCTGTTTTATAAGCATCATGTGATCTTAATGTAATAGCTTCATTCGCTCTGTCGTCAATGAATTCGTCTTCGGCCCACGATTCTAGTCTGTTGTATCAAACTTTCAAAGATATTATGTTGAATATTTCTTCAGCTATTTCCGTAATCACGTATGGAATTCTTAAGCAACGAAAAACATGTTGCGCAAGACGTATAAAGATGCAAAATTTGTTTTCGACAGCTGTATTTACATACTTGATATAAATCAATGTTGTATTTAGAATTAACAACATAGTAACTACAATTATTGCCAATTCTGGTTAAGAAGAGGACATTTTGGAATTTCGATACTAACAATAATTAATACTGATTTGGAAATTTCACAACTTTAATACATTTTACTAACGACACTATAACAAAAGAGATATCTCGAGTTTTTGTTAAAAATGAACAGTAAATTAAATTCTAACGAAGTTAACCAGAAAATTTCTCTAGAAAAACCTCTGACAAACTAATGGCAAGTAACCTTCAAACAGTGAAACAAAAATAACTAGTGGCTGAACCGACCGACTATTCATAGACGAAATCATAGCAACAGAAGGCCTTAGCATAAATATTTTTCACACAAGATTATCACCTGTCCCTCTCGCACTCAAGCAGGACCACAACACTGTCTCTTTCAACATGGCCACAAGCCAACAAGTCGTCACTTGAGTTACGAAATATGAAATCTAATTATGAAGACCGTTATTAATAAAAATTGCATTTGTACTTTCGAGCATGTGTGGAGTGACACTTGTTGCGGATTTATGATGATCCATCTATTAAAGAAGAGTTAGTCTGTGCAGTTTTGAATGTCGCTAATTAAATGCAAGCATTAGAAAAGAACATTTGAAATGTAGCGAGATTTTGGCGTTAAAAATAATGTAGACACGAGACATTACTAGTTATAATTGAGTAGGTTTTACGAAGTTTTTTTATGTTACAAAGTGTACAGGTCAGGACGCTCACCTAATAGTAAGTGAAGATCATTTAAGCCTGACAGAGCATGACAGGGGGTTTTGAAGGAGAGCAAAAAGAAATAAACTGCACTTACTATTCTCTATGAGTGCTGCACTGCGCCCATCAACTAAGGCAACAAATGTAAGGCCTCTCTTATCCGGTATGACGGGGCTGGTAATTTTATTAGCAACTGTGCCCTCATCCCGAAACACAGAAGTGCAAAATATCGTCTTTTTCGCCTTTTTAAAACTGATACGATAACTGGCATTGCAGACGATTGTAATGGAATATAAAAAGAAGTTTATTCATAAATTAGTTACTATTATTTATTTGAAACATCACAAACTCCACAAAACATGTTTTAAACAGAATTAAAACTCGGTAAAAAATGAGCGGATAAACCGAAACTGGTAACAAAATAAATGTTGTACTGTACTCTTTCATGAATAGCCTACAGAGGCATGGTTGGTTGTACATCGAGGAATGCTAGGGACTTCCAGGTTCCCGACACTGTATGGATGTGAAAGTTAGGTTTAGCAAATAGGATGCAAAAGCAGAGCTAATGAAGTAAAGCACTGTTTATTTTTGTGAAATAATTAATGAACGATGTAGTACTGGTCTTGAATGAAGAAAGTATTGAATGGCAATTGACAAATGACTAATTAGTTTGGACGCCATGTAACACAGGCCTTTTTTGATTATATTCAAAATGTCTTACAGAAAAGTATGGTCAGTGGGTAGTCATTTGTGTTTGCCCTCGACAAGCTTAGAAGAAGGAGAAATAAGTACGAGAAGTAACCTAAATCAGCGAACATTCATGAATGTGGAAGAAATAAATGATGAGAGACATAATCGGAGGGAATTAAAAGGAAGAGATCTTGTTACACTTAATTTATATATCATCATCAGCTTATATACATCCCACCGAGGGACACGGGCCTTCCCGTAAAGGTTGTTAGGCCGTAGTCGTCCATGCGGGCCCAGTGCGAATTAGTTTTGTAGTAGGCGTGAGCAGGTTCCTCGCGATGTTTTGCATGAAAAGAATTCGCATCTCCCTTTTAAATTTTGTTAACTCGTATCTTTCTCTTTTCGATCTATAACAGTCTCTTAAACCTGGACGAAATTGTAGATAGTATTGTTATTTTATCATTCAAAGCCTTTCTTTATTATTCTGTAAGTAATATTTCTTTAGGTACAATAAAAATATTGATTGCTTAATCAGATACGATGTTTATAATTCGCATCATACATATGCCATCCCATTTGCGAAAATTGATGCTACATTAATTCAAATATAATTCATGCGTCTTATATTTCTACAATTGTTATGACCAACTTCATCGTTAATCTTACTATTAACCCGATTCCTAAATAACCTAGCAATAACTGTATTTGAGATTTGCAGTCTTGAATTGCAATGCTGCTCTTCGGCTGCATAATTTCTGAGAACTTGTCCCTGAATTTATGTAGAGGTCTTAAGGTGCCCAATTATAAAGGTTTATATGTCAGAGCAGAATTTTCTTAAAATAATTTTAAAAGCACAATAAAGATATGCTGTCACGAGCTGTTACCCAATTAGCCACAATGTCAGTGTTAATTTAGAAAACGTTTTGGCAGTTGTTTGTTCTCCGTCATATTTACAAGAAACAGATTTAATATTTTCTAGTCATCATACTAGATAAACCTTTAAATCCATGAAAAGTTTATATGAGGTTTTTTCATTGTGAAATTATGATATAATTCGACATAACAGTCGTATTCATGTGGTTTAGAACTAACAAGCCTCGAAACTTTGGTATCGATTCTAGTATTCTAAATAATCCCATCAAGTATAACAATAGTTACTTAGGAAGATCTAAAGCAGACGTAGTATGATTAGTTACAATACCAAAAATATTTTCTCATGAAGTTACTTTTGTTTAAGAAAATTATGTGCTCAATTAAGTTATTAAATAATTAATTTATAAACCATGCAATATACTATTTCGCAGTTATCAGCTATAAAACATAAAATTATATCAGTTTCCTTTGCTTCTTTCCTTTTGAATTTAACTGCATCCTGTTTGATCTGTTTACAATTTCCACATGTTTCTTTAATTTCATGTACATCATTCTTGATTGCTTTTGGATTTTTCCTGCAAGATAAATAGGTTCGGCAATAAACACAGTTACTAGCAAATCTACGCCAATTTTAATGGTGCACTCGCACGTTCGGTTCACAGAGATTCCTCAAGGACTACACCGACGAACGGATGTTTCTTATTTTATTTAGATAACGGTTTAGCATAATTACGTTCAACTATTTTAGAACCGGTGATTTCATTAAATTCGTATCTGTTGGACAATATATATATTGCATATTATGTATGCAGCGTTTTTTATGCTGTTTAGGTTTATTTTATTTTTTTCAATCCTTAATAAGTATTAGCTGCAAAATTTGTGATTATTTATGAAAATAATGACATGGTCTTGACCTACACATTGTCGTACATATATTTGGCGTTGTTTACCTATAAGGTGGCATTAAGGTGGTAAGAGTTTGAAAAGTTAATAAAGGTCGCCTTATATTTTCAAAACTAAAAGTCACATTTGCTATTACCTCTGAACTGTTCTTTTCTATCCCTTCTTAATTCCTTGTCGATTATTTATTTACCATTCCAAATATTGCTCTTAACTTACTTGCAGTTTAGATCAAAATATGTACTTCAATGCACGCGACATTGAAATTAAATATGCTCAATTTCTCTAATAAGAAACCAATGGTATAATCCATGACAACAGTTCAGATAAATATTTACTGAACAAATCAGTGCGCTGCAGTGGGCGTGACGCATTGTTGATACCTGATGAGCTATTTCAGTACTATTCACCATTAATCTATAAATATCTAATTGACGTACTGATGAACCTATTTTTATGAATCTTGATCAATAGTGCCTCGACTTGACTCCGGATAACGACTTTAAGTCCTGACATATTTCTCTTCAATTCATCGCATCCATAGACACACGTCTCACTTTTTGACCCAGGTATCCTAGTCCTCCGATTTCTTTAACGAATAGAAATGATATTGCTTACAAGAAGCCCCAAATTACTTAATTGAGGACTTCGTCGAAAATAAGTATCCGATGCTTTTTCAACGTAGTCCTTCCCTTATGAGTTCCACGTGGAGCGATTTCTAGCAGTCTACATGTTTCGGCTCCCACTCACCACATTAACCAGCTCATCAGTTCAATTGGTTAGAGTTAACCAATCTTCAGTAGGTTCATTAAATATGTTTTAAATAACGTTAATATTTATGTCAGTTCGTTTGGCTCAGCTGCCAAATCTGAGCCTATAAAAGGTATAAAATTAAATGGTGTTTATTTCCATGATATTTATTAAAACAGTTCACGTTATTTATAAACTGTACGGTTGAAATCACAAACAGTACGTGACATACGTTGCGTTGACGACAATATTGCTTTGTTTTGTTGATTCTTGATACTATTTTTGGAGCCTAACCACACGTTTTAATGTTTCGAGGAAATTGGGGATTGACTTATGAAGATTTTATGCTCCTTAACAAAACAACTTTTTTCTAAATACATGAATTTGTATTTGAGATTTTGGGAAGTAACCTTTCTTTATGGTAAAACTATATTGTAGTAGAATATTATTTAAACACGTTCTTCATAATGAGACGCATTGTAACGAATTTTCGAATTGGAATTGGAATTGGAAAAGACATAAAGTTACCAACATGAAATACACCAGAGTTTCAATAAACTTACATTTCTTAAAATTCGACAACACAGTAAGTACAATGTTAAACAATATTTTAAATTGCACTTCATATGTGGCACATGGTCTCCTTTGTCAGATAGTGAGTACTTACATATTGCCAACATTTGTATGCATTGTATAAAAACTATAATACTTGTTTAAAAGCGCTCGGCTGGCTTTATATCGCTTTGATGCGCATGCGTCACTAGTAGATACAATACCAAGAAAAAAATTAACGAAAATTTTATAAATCGAATTGAAGTGTCATATACGTATAAATATTTAACCTGGAACCTTAGGACCTTGACTATTCAAACTTTTTTTTTAATGATTATAGGATTAGTATCGATATTTTTTGTATCTATTTTTATGTAAACAACTGTATCCTTTTACTCAGAAAGGTACCTAAATCATTTAATTTAAGCCAAAGTAAATATACAAATAGCATGACCAAAACACAAAGAATTTTCCTCTTGGATCAGTTTCATATACAAGCGAACAACATTGGTACTTTTAGAGCTTCCAATGAACGTGCTATCATGTGCCAATTAAAAACTATTTCATACGAAGTATGCAGGGAAACATACGTAGGTGCGATCAATTGATTCACTAAGAAAGTATTCTTAAGCTATGATGTTCATTTCCTTTAATACATTAGTCATTGATTATAAAAACAAGACTCCTACATAAAAATGGTTTTGAACCTCTTTCGTAGTAGTTGTTTACGAAAAGTCATTGCCAACTATTCCCACTGGTTCATGCCTAATTATCCGAGATAGCTAATAGGTGGAGTAAAAAACAACACATGTCTTGACATGATAAGATAAGGCTTAGAAAAAACCAGGGAAGTCGTATTTACAAGAAAATACAAGGAAGTGGAACTTATTTGGTCTACTGAATGGATATTGGCTATAAATGAGCAGGAAATTGGCTTTAACGAATTTGTGGCTTAGATGACACTTTGATCTGGGCCGCAAATTTGTTTATTTCTCTATTTTATATAAAAATACACAGGTGTCAATCTTACGTGAATTGAAAAGCATTATTCCTGCATAATTTATTATTAATGAAAACAAACGATACCGATTTACCTGATCCCGAAGGTCAATCGGTATGTCGTTTACTTAATTATTTTTTAATAATCTATTCACCAATCTCCACTTTTTCTCGCGTCATTACCTACACTTAAGCTTTTGGTATGACCCGGTGTCCCGGGCTGTGAAATAGTGAAATACAATGACTTAACATTTGACAGTAAATATTTTAAGATGTGATTTTTAGCGATGTTACAGATTTTTCATTAGTTAGAACAGTTAAAGTTAAAGTAATATTAGAAACAACAAAAGTATAAATAAATCAGTAGAAGGGAGACATTCATAAAATTGATGTATCCGTACAGATGATTTGATACGCGTACTATAATGAATCGACCACAGTAGTACAGCTAGATCCGCATTTGGAATACCCAAATGCGGAATTTCGCATAACATTAAAGCTGCAATAAAACTAACGATTCATTGCATAATATTGTAGAAATATCTCACGACGGCCGAAGAAATGATGGAAAATATCATAATCATAAAAGATTTCTTAATAATGATGACCCGATCATAAAAACATCAGAAGTAACCACAAAACTGAATGGATACCATGCAAACGAAGCGACCGATATTTTGGTGCCAGAACAAACATCCGTTAGCGAGCGTCGGTCGACTTCAACAATAGGAATAGATTATTAATCTTCGGCGTTAGACAACAAGAAATACGTGGGCGGTGATAAACTGCAATGTACGAGTGAAATTTAGACGATAGAAGTACATCAATAATTGCGCAAATTTACACCTGAAGGAATAAGCCAGTAATAGTTCCAAGTTATAGTTCAGAAATATTGGTAGTGGTAGACTCGATACTGAGTCGTCTAGGTAGGTACCACTGCAGTGCCAGATATCGTCCCGTGAAACATGTGTGTAATGCACTTTTGTGATTCGGGGTGAAGGCACTGTAACTAGTGAAATTACCGGGTATAAGAGACTTAACATCTTTTGTCTCTGGACGCATTGCGGTATTGACGGAGAAATTATTAAATTATCAGTCGTTGAGTACCTTCAATGCCGCTCTATCACGGTCAGGCGTATTTCTTACCATCAGGTGAGCATCCTGACCGTCATGGACACTAATAACATTAAAAACAGCTGAATAATATTGTGGCCGTCACACACGTCACGCATATCTCCCAGAACATTTTCTATGGGTTAACCAAACCTCGAGGTTTGAGTTTTATTCTCGTAGTTTTAGTCTTTGGGCTGTTTGCATATTTATGAAGTTAAAGTTGTGAGGTCTTATAACAGCTATCAGAGAAAAAACATAAGCAAGTAGCTTGTACTGTAGAAAATAATTAACGAATAACCATGATTCTTTACGGAATAGTTAGAAAAGAAGCAAACGGCTCACTTAGAGGATAGTGACTTCGCCACCCATGTTCGGAGTCCTAGACATACGGTGCCCCTTTAGGTGACGCTCTATAATTAAATGAAGCCAAGTCATATCCATCCGGAGATGTTATTTTGTAAACGCATACGCAGACATTTTTGTACTGCAATCTTCGCTTTCGAACGGATGAACCAATTTCATTTTGGATTTAAATTGAAAGGTAAATTAATCGCTAGGACTTGGGAGAGTTCCTAGTTTTATGTGAGAAAAATAAATCCAAAATGATTGCCACCACAAAATGACCATTCCGTTTTCAGAACTCTCTAAAAATGTGTATCCACTAGTAACCTCTCGTTTGCTGTTGTCTGAAAACAATCGAAAGAGTTTTGTTAATACGGAAGCCTTTCGGAAGGGGGTTTTAAACATTTGAAATGTAAGATCATTACCATTTATCTTTGTGTACACCGTTTGACACCTTGACGGTACCCGATTTAATAATCAGCTGACTCCTTTTCCAGTTGCCAAAGGGCGGGGCTGACTTACATGAAAAATCGATGTAGGCCAAATTAAATTATGAGCCGCAATATGATTAAGTACGCGGGCAAATTATTGTACAAATTGCAACTTATATATGTGCCAAAAACAATCTAACTCTTATGGTGGATGTAAACATTGAAAGAGAAATCAAGGCCTAAGGTATCTTAAATCGCTTTCTAACATACGTGGTCTTTTCTGCAAAGAATGTCTTCGTTGCTAGTCAGATCTGATCTCGAGAAATTTATATTCCTGAATATGTCAGTTACTTTATTTTGTATGTCTGCACTATGTTTTTCTGATGATGGTAGTTTTCCTGCGTTGAATAAGTGACCTTGTTTTTCGTAATGATCATTAGGAATTAAAACAAGAGGATGTTATAAAACAGTGTACTTTCATATCTTTGTTGGTATATGACGGTACCTAACTGTAACGGTGTAACGGTAACTAAATTTAAAATAAGATCGTCAGGGTAATACCACTTTTGTTCTCGTTTCATTGTTGGAAAGACAGTGTTATCAATGGCCACGGCATCCAAAATGACCATATTCTTCATGACACGTTATAAACCTTTTGTTTTTAACTGGTACTGTTACATTTCTGGATTATATACAATTTTTAAAAAATATTGTTTATTAAAATCTGATGGGGATTATGTTCCTTATGTACCAAAAATCTCTAGTATAGTTTATTCACCCTCTAGTTGAACAAATTTTTTTGGAAAAAAATTGATCCACGCTTGTGGGGATTTGTCGGTGGGATAAAGTGGACTAGATCTACTATATTTTGACAAGTATTAGTGTTTTTTGTGAGATAGGCCATGAGCCGTTGACACCCGGCCTTCTGAAACTATCAGTTGCCAAGCTGTAACCGGGTGTGAACAATACCCACATTGATTTATGAGCAATAAACTGAAACATTTGTTATAGAAATTAGCTCATGCAACTCTGGCACAGACAGATATAGTTACAGCTTCTAGTTTTAAACGCTATAATATATTTTGTCAACTCGTTGTTAAATCAATATGTGATTTCATCTCTTGATTTATTAATTGCATTTGACATTGTTTGTTTTTATTTATTTATAAGAACAGCCAACAAGATAAACATGACACATAATACAAGCAACAAGAAATCGGAGACAAATATAAACTTAAAGCTAGGTATCACCTTACTTATAGGTTGCTACGGCAGAGACAAAAGATCTTGTTCTCTTGTTTTGTATATAGCAGATAGTTACTTTTCATAAAAGTTAGAACTCCAATTTATTATTTGGATCAGGGTGTGTTCTGATTTATCAAAGTCAGAATTAAATTATTTATTAGGCTTACAATAACACATATTATTTACTTTTATATGCAATACAAAATTGATTATTTGAAATTACAAAAGGCGATCAAAAATTAGTATTCATTATTAATTGCAATTTTAGACATTTATTCAATTGAAGCATTTCGTTTTTTTTTTTGGATTTGTATAACAGACACAATCGATACATTATTATGTTCATTATTTCCTTGCGACTGAGAGGTAAGTAATTCATTGCAAAGGTTGTACTCGTGAAAATGGTATACGAAAGCAGGCAGATGTAAAATGTAATTTTATTATCAGATAGATAAATACTTGTTGAGGAGTAACAAAAATCTAATTTCAAATAATTCGGTGTTTTTTTGCTCTACCCTTGACATGTGTAATGAAAAGTCTACAATTGTTGAGAGATATCATTTATATGTATAAATGAATTATTTTTCTGTTTTGTCTATCTTCACGTAACGAAAACTCGTTTTTTTTTCAATACTACAACCTATTCTTTGTATTCAAATTATGTATTTAAATTTGAATCTCCTTCATACATGTTTCATTGTTAGGTTAACTGAAATTCGTAAATACCATGGTAAAAGATTCCTAATAGGAACAGTTATTAAGACTATCATAAGCAGCTAATCAATTTATGAAACCGGTTATATATTTATTAACCCGCATCTTTTTCAACCTTTATTCCCTGTACAAAAATTTTCTTACAAAATTGTATTTAGTATATATAATATTATCTAAAAGGATAATATTTAGACCGTAGAATATTGTGTTGTAAGAGAACATGTGCTCATGTGTATTTATAAATAATCTTCCTCGTATGTAACAGATTGCATTGAATATTACTCACTGATCGTGTACTGCTCGAAAGCTTTATACATTCCCAACTGTAAGGGCCACTTATCCTCGTAACAATCTGACCATTAGATCACCTTCTATCTTCAGCGGAAAACACCTCTGCACCGCGACGTCACCCCATGACGAGTCGTTATCCAACCAGTGCCTGCAGCCGCCCACACGAATTCCGTCCCGCCCGCCTCGGCCGCAAGCCAAAATTTTCATAGTTTAGTTACGATTTCGAAAACGACCCGACGCGTCCCGCCGCCGGCGACAAATCCGCCCGATTTCTCCAACGAACCCAGTTTCGCATAACCTTCGTCAAGTTCTCGATTCACTGCAATCGACTTGTTCATGTGATTGTGTTTTGACTGAGTGTATCGTGATACCATTGGATTATTGGTGTTTATTTTTTGTGTGTTTATTTGGTATGTTATATTAATTTCATTTCTTTACTTAATGTTTTACTTAATATTTTTTGAAACAACTAAAATTGTGGACCTAACAACGACCCCTGCGATACCCCATTTTCAAATTATAAATCATTGATAGAAGAAATACTAAGTATTTTAAAAATTATTATAAAAAGAAAAACTAATAAGTATTAGATAATCATAGGAAGTAGCGGACGATGCAAGTTATAAAAGTTCTACACCGCACAGAAACGCGAGAGCAAGGGGCCTTCACTGAATACAGAAATAGACCAAGACGTTTCGTTCACACTTGAGAAAATTCTAACACAGGACACCCACTCGCTTAAACTTCACCTTGCCAATGCAGATGGCGCTGACCGCACTGCGCGTGAGTCACTTGGAACTAGGACTATCATAGTTTCAGCCCAAGAGCTTTCGTCTCGAGATACTCAATGATATATGAGTAACATGGTCTATATAATTCATTATTTTAGTATACGTTTTATGGTTTAATGTATGCTTTTCTTAAACATTAATGTGGATCTTAACTGAACAATTTATTACCTTTGCTACTACAAGAGCTCAATTTCAAGTGATCTACGAATAGCAAAGTACAGTTCACAATAAGTACCATAGAATGTATTTAGAAATAATCATAGCTTTCGTTAGTGATTGCGCAATTTATCATATACAAGGTAAACATGAAATACGCTTAACTTATAGGAAACTTAATAACTACTTTATAAAATCTTCAAGAAGTTCAAGACTATGAGTATTTGGAAAATAGTTTAACTTTTAACATTATTTATCTAAACGAATCATATTCCAAAAAAAATGCTTGAAACGTCTTTTATAGAGCTAAGAAATTAAAAATTAGCCCATTGCAGTAAAAACAAAAAAAAGTCTTTTAATCCTCGAACATTATTAGTATATCCCACCAAAAACATTCCATGTAAAATATTGCCAAGAGGACCACATAAAGTTTCTGCTGTAAAAGATGATTTCAGATCTCATGTAGAGCCAAGCTTCTGAATCTACACGTCCTAACTCTATCGAACCCTACTCCAAAAAATTCTAAATATCAGTTAATACTTATGTATGGCTTGGCTGTTTCGTTAGTTAAGATCAGAAATAAAAAAATTGCATAATCTTTACGACGTTACCGAATTATTTTTGGTGGGATTTCAGTTCTCTTTGTACATTGCTAGGCAGTCATTTTAGAGTTTATTTTTTCTGACTGTGTATGTTTCATTAGTTTATTATCGACATCATATCCTAGAATATGAACTATCTGGTGCATCGGAAACCAACTCTATGAGAGTTTAAAAAATATCGAAACACTTCTAGAAAAGATAGACAGTGCCCTTGCACTTCGCTTGTGTCGTCTTGGCGGGGACACTACCGTGCCCCACGCTAATTTACTTACATATGTTTTTGATTGAAAAAATAACCTTGCGGAGTGCTAAATTGAGAAATACATATATTTTTTGTATAAAATTTCTTAAGAGTCACAAGATTAAAATTGAAGCAGAGCATAAAGTTGCATGCAACAATTTCTGAAAGATAAATATTTTACACGTTATCTTAAACCAGATCGGATAAATGCATTAACCCAATTGGCAACTTGCACTCCTTTCGATTTTATAAGCATTTGTTTTGTTTTCCTTTGCGATCTTCACGTATCGTATTATATTTACAATTCTACCACGATTCCTTTATCTTATTTTGTGAAGAACATTTTTGTTTAATTATGGTCACAATCGATTATCGTCATAAAAATCAGTATATACTCGTAGTTTACAGCATAACAATGGTCTTTCCTTAGGACTTATGCGGACTTATTCATAGAACAAAAATATAATACCCGCCAACCACCCGCCATCGTAATCAAGTCATGGATCTACCTCGTTCTCTATTAAATTAGATGAATTTAATATAGGTGGAGACACTTTAAGTGGCTAATCCTATATTGCTGCGGTAGCCCGCTACGGTTACTTTCATTTCGATTTTAGATCTTAGAGACTATGTACTAATCACGTTCGGCGACCTTGAAAGGGTGAGAAAATCATATTGATAGAGTATTTTAGTATGAAGATAGTTAAAAATCCATTGTCACTGTGCAGCTACGTCTCACTTGACTAAATTTATATAAAGATTTTGACCCATTATAACATTAAGAATGCTGTGTTATGAAGTTATGATCCAAGTAATGGTACCTCTTTACGATAAGTAGTGTTTAAAACATGTTATAATACAGTTATGATAAAAGCACTCAGAAGTTCATGTGTGGATGTTAAGAGTGAAATTTAGTGACAATGTAAGACTTGAAGCAATAAAATAATGTATAATGAAAATAAATAAATACATAACGAAAATACGAATGACAACTTTGGAAGAGTTAGACCCAAATAGAAATTTTACCTTCAAGTAAAGGTAATAAGACAGAAACGTGGTAGAATTTACAGAAGTGTGTGAGGATCGTAGGCAAAGTATGGAAAATATCTCTGCCCTATCCTAAAGGGAAAGGAAGGGGCATTGTGTATGTAGCGAAGGTAATCTTAAGATTTAAGAAAAAAATCAAAATTCAAAGTTCAAAATTCTTTAATTTTTTCGATATTGATTGTCTTCCGTTAAAAAGCATTCAGGATGTCCAACAACTTTCGAATTCGTAAAGGCGTTTAGAATTCTACAGTCTTTATGTGGTTCTGGATTCTCTAGAAAATATATATGTAAAACGAAAACTGTGTATAAAAATTTACTGCATGGGTATCTAAATTATCTTCTTCTCTTTCCTCTATAACAATAATGGTCTTGGTGTCGCTATGTACTTATATCATCATTACAGCCTATAACGTCCCCTGCTGAACAAAGGCCTCTTCAAATGATTTCCACGCGGACCGATCCCTAGCAGTTGACGTCCATCTGCTACCCACTACCTTAACCAGGTCATCCGTCTATGTGGTTGGTGGTTGGCCTACACTTCGTTTCCCTTTACGTGGACATCACGCGTGAACCTTTCCGCTCCATCGGCCATCGGTTCTATGCACTATGTGCCGTGGTATTGCTAATCCAGTGGGCTATGTCGGTCGCTCTACTTCAAGGGATATCCCGACCTGGAACCTATCGCCTAGGGAAACACCTAACATAGCCCTTCCATAGCACGTTGAGCAACCTTGACTCCGTTTCAGAGGCCCTTAGTGACAGGCCTGTGTGTGCCAATTGTTATTTATTAATTAGCTTCGTAATTTCCCTACAACACAATGATCACAGACCATAATATTTGTAAATAGCATGTTTAATTTGTGAAATTTATATATTAACTGTAGGGTAAGTGGTAGAGAATGCCAATCGGCATTAAGTTCGCCTTTTTACACTATATTATGTGCAATAAAGTTTTTAAATAAATAAATATTTGTTGACACATGTGTTATAAGCCAACACATGTTTTACAAATAAAAGGTTCAGTTTAACTTTGATTTTGTTATTGACCTTATGAATTTCTTGTCCACAGGTCAAACATCCTCAGTTTGAAGGGGCCCTTTTCACCACAGTAATGAGCAAGAGCTAGCGCTATGGGGGTGACCGAGGATTTGGCACCAAGCTTCACGCAGAAGCCGCAGCTGCGCCAGGAGGACGATGGCAACAAGCTCGTCTTCGAGTGCCAACTCCTGGCTGCTCCGAAGCCGGAGATCAGCTGGTACCGCAGTGATGAGCTCCTCAAAGAGGATACTAGGACTAAGTTTAAGTAAGTACATTGTGCCATTGTTGTGATGAAACGGTAGTTGAGTACTGTATATATAAGAAATGCATATAACATGAGCATAGTGATTTATGGATGCTACAAGGCTTTTTGTGTAAAAAACAACTGACGAAATGTTTAATGGATAAATGCTAAATAATTTGTAGTGTTAAATAATATATGGATTGACAATCTTAATTTAATATTTCTTTAAATCTTAATTACTGTACTTTTTCTTATTATTGAATTGACTTAACGATACAATGAAGTTGATATGTACTGTAATAATATGACTAGGCATTGTTATTGAGAATAATATTAAGTAATTGTATTTTTTATTTTTTTACATAATTAATTTTTATTTGGTAGTATGTTTGCATGCTTGCGAGCAGGCTGAATACACTCTGCCTCTGTTCTATTATACCACCGTAATTATATATTATTACGATATACCGTATTAACGTAAATTAAATGTGTTCGCTCGCCACTTGTCCGGTGATGCTGTAAAGTAGGATAGTCATGATAAGTAAAGAATGGCTACGAAAGAGTAGCCAATCTATATAGAGTTTTAAAATACTGCCTTTATATCCTTTTAACCTATCTTTAAAGTCAAAGTTAAAACCCATCTTTCTTATCTATGGCTTCCTTATTTAGATAGGTGATATAATTTCAATTAACATAGAAATAGTATAAAAAACATATCTAAAGTTTGCGATTTTGTAGGTACGCTTTACACTTTTATATGAAAAGCATTTTTATAAAGATTTCCTTGGTCTAACTAAAGGGCAGCCTGTTAATATACAACAGGCGAAATGAACCTCACCTCAATCATATTTATCGAGTAATGGGCCAGATTAAAATATTAATATATATTTTTTGTGTTATTGGTTTATAATATTATTTTAATGAGTTCTCTCATAATATATCTTTCCATATTTTTTTCGACAAATGCTCAATGGTACCTCAGACTCGTCCATTCAATCATTAATGGTGATTAACTAAATCATTAAAAAATTTGCAACAATACAGCTCAACAAGTCTTGAAAATGATATAATAACTTTATTATCATTTCAATGATTTCATAAAGTGTTAAATTACAAGGTTACATTTATCTTAACTCGTTTCCCTAATCTTCTATATAACCCTCACTTATTTTAAAGGTCGCCAACCTTTTAAAACATGAATAAGCAAAATTTATGGTCGCGTGCATGCAAAATCCAAAGTAATTCTCATAGCACCGAGCTTACATAAATAATAAATTAACTAGTTGCGCAATCTTACGCAAAAAGTGTCCGCCTTAAGTCTGTGCATCCCGTCAGTTGGGCAGAATTTTCATTCATAGTCAGGTTGCTCGCTACATCTCACAATGACACAGTAGTGTGTTCGTGCTTTTGATTTTGTACTCTTTCTATGACGCGTTAAGGTAATTTTTTATTGAATAATGTATTGTTCTAAATCTAACAGTAACTATACATTGTTTGGTTAAAGTTTCTTCGTGGTTGTGCATCTAATTAGTTAATTGATGATCTAAAGCACCGAGTTTTAAAGTTTTCAATCAACTATCTAAGCTTTAGTATGATATCGACTGCATAATTCCTTTAATGTGCAAACACCGCTAGTGAAACAGTTGGCACACTCTCGGCCTCCCATCAACAACTATAAAAAAAAACTGCCATTATAATTAGCAATTTCGAAACGCCTCTGCGATTGTGAAGAATGTATAGAAACTACCATGAATGGAATTTTAAGCAAGTTACGCTTATGGAGACGACAACGATAGCAACACCGCGCTGGGCCCGCGTGGACGACTAAGGACTTTACACCCTTTACGGGTAGGCTCGCGCCCCTTCGTCAACCAACGTTTAAAAAGCCGTTGATGACGGTGATGAAATAAAAATCTTGTCTGGTAGCCATTATTTTACTAGTTTTTTATGTCATCAAGTATACGGGACGACAATCTCGCTTACTAGTAAAAGTTACTTAGTTACTAGTAGTGTATACTAGCATACAACAGTGATCTCGTCTGCATGAATACAGTTTTGTGGGAACCTAATGATGTACTCGACAGTTCTTTTTGTCAGTCCACCTTATTAACTAAATATTAAGGTGTCATTGCCGGTTAAAGTTAAGGATAGCGAGTGATAAATAAAGTTTATTTTTCTATGAGTTATGTTTAAGCTTATGATCAGGCAAAACTGCGAAACATCTCTCATTTTTTCCGTTTAAATAGTCATGATGTTCAATTAGTAGTAGTATGGGACTTAACATCTTTACGTCACACGTCAGCTTCAGCAGTTCTTTTAAGCCCTATTTAAATCACTGGTTATAGGCGACAGTTGTATCTATTCATCAGTAAGGCTTACTGCACGATTGTTTCAACTTGATCAATAGAATAAAATCATTAATTATTTTGCCACTTGCTTAGCGTGTTATTTATTTATTTAAAATATATATGCACCTAAATTCAGTACAATGGCGAACATAATTCGTCGAAGCATTATCTAACAGTTTAAAACTATACTTAAAAAATAATTATGTAACTTAAACTAGTGTGATTAGGCCGTAGTCAACCACGCGGGCCCAGTGCGGATAGGCCGACTTCACGCACAACCTTTGAATCTATTCGCAGGCGTGCCCAGGTTTCCTTACGATTTCCTTCACCATGATAGCGTCGGATAACGTACATATATAATTTCGAAAATTTAAAAAATATATTGGTACGTGGCGGGATATGACTCTGCGCCCTTCAGATCGAAAGGCCACACCAATGAGCCACCGACGCTCTTATATAACAAACATACTATGTTATATTTATTTGCTACGGCGTAGAATAATATCGATTGGTTACTACGACATTGCTACGATAACCAAGTCGTAGATTAAGTTGAATCTACGACTTGACGGTATAAATTACATTCGAAGCCAACGACATTAGGCTAGTGGTCGTTGTTCGAAGCTATGTAAATTTAAGGCCTACGATAATAAGAGTAAGGTATTTTTATAAGTATTGTTTAACAATCGAGCGTCGGTGGCTCAATGGTGTGGACTGTTGTCCTCCTACCGGGAGGGCCGAAGTTCAAATCCCGCCGTGTACCAATGTGTTTTCGAATTTTCGAAATTATATGTACATTATCCGACCTTCTTACGGTGAAGGAAAACATCGTGAGGAAACCTACATGCAGGCCTGCGAGGGGATTCAAGGGTTGTATGTGAAGTCGTCTAATCCGTACTGGCCCGTGTGATGATTAAGGTCTAATCACCCTATACGGGTAGGCTTGTGCCCCTCGGTGGAGACGTTAAATGAGCTGATGATGATTAAACAATCATGTATTATTGACAAATACTCATAATAAATATTAATTATGATGTTGATCAAACTGTGCTTAGTTTGAGTAGTAGAATTTATACAATTCTTAGTTTTAATGTTATCAATTTTAGTAGGGAATTGTGTTAACAAAATATATTTTTTTTCCAAAAAATTATCCCTTGCTCTCTCTGATCATGTTACGATCGAAGTTCTTACTGAGATCCTTGCCGGAATCTTTTTATTTGAATTTTGCGAACTAATTGTAACTGACATTCATAAGGGCTTTCCTAGGACCTTATCGTTTAAATCATTTTGACCCATTTGGTGTTGCGATTGGGACATCGGCTGCTACACCAAGGGCTCAGGTTCGATCCCCGGGCAGTACAAACATTTGTGTGCATCAACATGTCTATTTGTTATGGCTCTGGTTATTTTCTACGTATAATGTATGTATTTACAAAAAAGTATATATAAGTAATTCGTTGTTCTGTTCATTAATATTACAAGCGAATGCCTAGTTTTGGGCTAGATTGCGCTGTGTGAATATTAGTGGGTATTTATTTACTTATCATATTAAACTCGTACTCAACAGTGGCGAACAGTTACAATAAAAAATCTATTGTTAGACGTTTCCTTACGAAGGTAAACAGATGAGGATATAATGCCGCATGTACTTACACTAAAGGGTTCGGGTTCGATTCCGTGAATGTACAGAAAATTGTTTACATGAGCATATCTTTTTGTATTGGTCTGGATGCTTTTTGTATAGGATATACAAGATGTAGGTATTTACTGTTTTTGATTTCCTGTAGTTTTAATTGGCCCCTTAGTTACACGTATGTTAGTAATTACCATGCATTTCAAACATGGACCCTATGCCCATGATTGACAGTAGGTATTTATTAAAAAATAAAAGTCCTTACTGAGTTTCTTGCCGAAATCTTCTTATCTTATTATGCGAACTAATTGTAACTGATATGGGCTTTCCTAGGACCTTATCGTTCAAATCATTTTGTCTTGGCTGGATGGGGCTGGATGAATGTCTGAGAATATTCATATCTTTTTATAACATAATTTACTTACACATGCTGGTTGCTTATATCTTTACCTAAAACGAACAACAATATATACTTATGTACAACATCTTTTACTCACTTGATAAACATGTTTTTCACCTCAAACTGATGTTAAAAGAATTCATATTGGTGCTGATGCACCTCAATGGCTCTTTACCATTGATAAATCCTTTCCTTCTTTTGAAATATATATATTAACATCTGTCTGCATCATAGATATAGTATATACAAGATACACAAAGGCCGCTTAGGCATGACAAAAATATTGAAGTAAATATGTGTTGGTGAATGTCTATGTGAAGTTCCAAATAGTTGTCCACGCTAAAAGTTCTCATTATCGATTATGATGTAAATCAACGGGCGGTGTATTTTTCGTACAGAAACCAAAAAATCATGGGTATTTTAATCCAAATGAATCTGAATCATCAGCAAACCTATAATTGTTTACAACTTATAACGACGGTGACCGATGGTGGCCAGTACTTAGTACTTTGAGCTAATATCTGCGATACCTCCTGAGCTCGAGGAACTGAATATTAATTTAAATTAAATGCTGTAAAGGCAATTTGTTTCAATGAAATACTCGTGATAAATAACATATTTATTAGCATAGGGATTAATACTATGTTTATGAAAACACCTTCGCAAATAATGCATTATGTTAGATAAATTTAAGAAGTTATTGTGAGCTAACCTTTAAAGATATGACATTCTGTCATGCTGTCACGTCTTTTTTAGAACTCTCATACACGACTTTTGCGAAACTTTAACCGTTTTCACAGCGCACGCAGCGGAAAGCTCTATGTAGGAAAAATGTTCAATCATTATTTCTTACTGCTCCACTACTATTGTTTTTAGTACAGCGTATATTCTTTATCGATAATAAGAAATCTAAAACAGAAATATTTTTCTAATTGGTCCAGTAGTTCCTGAGATAAGTAAGTTAAACAAACAAACTCTTCAGCTTTATAATATCAGTATAGATACAGTAAATTAATTAACTCAATACTTTTAAATTTTATTTATTACTTTCTCAATATAACACTTTTTGAGATGTGTTCGTATCGTTTCCTTGCTTAATTTACAATTCATTTACGTGTTTAATTCTAAGATAAGCATAGTTTCTATCAAGAGTTTAATCTAGTCTATTTTAAGTCCGCATTCATTTTTCCATCAATGCTGAACTGTGTGGAAACCTGAAAAAAACGAAATTTATTTACCAATATGTATGTTTTATATCGATTGTAATGACGTCACCGCTTTGTCAAGCACTAGCGTAAACAAACAATTTACTATTTTATACATTATTTTCGCGAATTTAAATAAAAAGCACTATTTATACTCAAATATATAAATGGAAAAAAATTATATTGAAAACTTATATATTATAAGCCAATTTCTAGCTGAAATTAGGTAAAAAATGTTCGTAAAATTCCAATGATAAAATCGTATTTACCAGTAAATGTTTATTAATTCGGATTATTTCGCCTAGTAGCGTTGCATCCAGGTACAGTACACGACACCGTAATTGTATTGAGTAATAATTACAATATTAATAGAATAATTAGCAATAATATTTACAATTTTCACTGACACTGACAACACACCGGGCCGCTTTGGGCTCTTAGTCGCGAAAAACAATAACATATTTCTATATTTTCTCTGTCTCTTTTCCTCTCGGGCGTTCAGAATTGATTAAGGACCTCTCACTCCCACGCTTTGTGTATCTTGTAAGCGAAGCGCGCTAATACTAAATCTATGGTCTGCATATCAAATATTGAAATATTTCCTGAGCGGCACAACACTCAAGAAAAAACCGTATGCCCATTTAAAAGGCCGGCAACGCATTTCTATGCTCTGGTGTTGCAAGTGTATGTACACTTGCAACACCAGAGCCTGACCAGAATGAACGGTGTCATTTATCATCAGATGAGCCGTCTGCTCATTTGCCCGCTTACACATAAAATAATCCTCCGGCCCGATGGACCGACGACTTGCGAAGGGTCGCTAGAGAGCGGGAGAAGCAGATGATCAGGGTATCAGGCGCAAAATGGGGGAGTCCAGTCCAGCAGTGGACTACGATAGGTTGAATAGGATGAAGATAGGATGACATTGACCTAAAAATGAAGAAACATTTATTTTCAGTATGTCTATTGTAAAATTTGACATTAGACATAAAAAAAGTCTTAATGACCATTTATTTATGAATGTGTTTAACCTGCAGGATCCAGAGCATCGCCAACAACAAATTCCTGGTGGTGCTCGAGTTGGACGACGTGATCGAGACCGATGCAGGGCTCTACAAAGTTAAGGCCAAGAACAAGATGGGCGAGGTGGCCGCCTCCATCAATCTTAACTTCAGCCGTGAGTACCAACTGCTGTGTGGATTCGAATATGAAACTGAATAGAATAACATAAGACAGGACCCTTAAAAATTAACAAAGGATAAAAACCCTTTAAGTGCTTTTATTACAAAGGAAATAATAATAATACTGGTTCCTATTCATTCCGGTTTTCAAGAGCAAATTCAAATTTAAAAACGAACTATTCATATAAATATAACTCGAATGTAGAATATAACTTTATTTAACCAGCAGTATTTTTCCCGGTGAATATTTTTCCACTTTTTACCAGTTAGTAAAAATATTCCACGGTCAATCAGCAACTAGCTCACATCTGACGTCTCGGGTGATGGGCGCAGTATAGTGTTGACGGAAAGTGACTGCCTACGTTTATTAATTTCCTTCAACACTGTTTCTGTCATGGTTAGGTGTTGTAAGTGATTTACAACCAGATTAGCGAACTAAAAGCCTCGTATAGTTTGACCAAAAAATCCTTTGTTGACTTATAGCGTAAGGATAAATGATTGGAACTTAAACTGCTCGTGAAACTAAATTTAGTTACTCTTTAAATTATCATGATGTCTTCATCACCATGGCACATAACTTTTTTGTTAAATAAAAAAGTAAGTTTAAAAATTCCATATTCTGTAACAGAAAAAAAACTTTCTTCTAAAAATTACCCAAACCTCAAACATTTGTCATATAACTAGACCGTAATCCAATACAGGGCTAATAAAATATCTTCACAAATAACGGTATTAGTCATAGACGGAAATAAATGTCTGCAAAAAATTACCGTGGAACCCACGCTTTCGTAAGTGAGCCAAGACGCCGACACGGTGCACGTAGGCTGTCCACTGCTTTCTCAAAGAGCAATCAAAACAAACAGTCCGACTGGTGATAAGTGTCAACTGTCGGACTATACGTATTATAGTGATATTACTAACTAGAGGTCAAGATGCTGATCGATGATGGAAAAAAATAGGGGACAAAAATAGGTACCCATAGATGATCCATTACACGGTCTCCTTTAGGTTCAAAGTATCAAATGGGAGAACTTGTCCAGCAGTAATACTGTCATAGGTTTGAGAGAGAGAGAGAGAACCGTCAAGAACAGTGGCCGCAGTGCAAATTTTATCTCAAACTTATAACTATTGTATGTGTGTAGAATACAAAACAAACAATTATGGTTCAGACAGCAAAATAGCCGAGATGACTAAGAGGCCTTGATAACACATAATCAGTGCATAAACCACCAATCAGAAAGGTCAGGCACCATGCCTATAAAGGTCATATGCGCTATGAAAGGCTAGAGTATCTACGCTAAATTAAACAACCTTAGGCCCGATTAGGGTACATCATCATCAGCACCCTGAGGAGCACGAGCCTATCCTTAGAGGGTGTATAGGCCTTAGTCCACGCAGGTCCGAGTCCTTGGTAATGAGTTAATTTGGATTTGTTGTCATCTTTGCAATTATTTAATTTTTCAAATTACACGTGCTATTTCTGTTGCCTCCATAAAAGCAAGTAGTCGTATTTTTTTGTCATATAAGTCTATTTTATTATAAGTATTCGATAAAAATAAGTAGTAAGGTTTCAGAAGTATATTAAGATAAACGCTACGCTATGCTATGACGCGTTAAATAATTTAAAGCTAAGACCACGCAAAAGTAACAGGTTGTTTCCCTCTGACCCAAATTACTTGCGGTCTTGTCCGATAATATTTCTTATACAGGGTTGATGTTTCATAATCCAAAAAATCTTTCTCGTGAAGTCAAAGTTAATTTTATTTACGACTAGAAAGTGAATTGTGACAGCCCTACTTGGCAACGTGAACATCCCAGTCGCCCGACAAATGTCAGTCAACGACAATTGCCTGACAAAAAACCAGACTTTGTAAACATCGGCGTGACGAAACATCCACATTTCGACAAGTGTTACTCATTGCTATGGCATCGTATACGTATCAGTGATGCGCGACCTGTATTTATAAATAGGAATGTTCGAAATTACATAACGGGAAATGCAACTTTTCTATAGCGAATAAAGTAAATTTTCGAAAAATCGATGATAAATTTACAGAATCACATTGAACGTGTTTGCTAGTTATTTTCAAAGCGAAACTTTTTGTATTTCTATCCGTAACTCAACAAATCACTGAAATCCTTTTAAACGGCTAGCAGAATTTCTGGTGTTACTAATTACAGAAATATCGTCTTCTACGAAAACACTCAAACGAAGTTAAGTTTTCACTGAATGGTTTATGAATACAACGATATTTCTATAACTAATAATACGTATATAATTATTCGCGTTTTCGTGACTGAAACATGTGAAGTTAAACCACAGTTAACAGTATGTGTATTTAGTCTATCAAAATAACTGTAGGAAATATACCAAAATCTATTAAAATACTTCCATGAAACTCTAGCGTGAAATACACTATGAACCATATTGTAGTGATCAAGACAGTTAAAAAAACAGTGTCAGTAAACCAAAATAATTCCGAACTATTCCACCAGTTATCCGATGTTTATGTCTGCGCTGTGCAATCTATAAACACACTGTTCTCGATCTGTTCTGATCCAATCAGATATTTAGAAGATTGCTCTAATTTTTACAACTAGACCTATCAATGAAATGTTGTAAATCGCACGCATCTCAGTATATTTAATTTCTCTGTTTTTGTTTCAGCTGCTGACGAAGAAAAACAGAAGTAAGTATACCGATATTACGTTTATGTTTCTCTGAACATTTTAAATATACTCCGATTTGATCCATGACTTGAGATTTGTTAAGCTACGATCGGAATTATTTGTAAAGCTAAATCCGTTCCTTAACAGTGCGTAATATAACTGGTTACGTGGATTAGCGGCTTCAGTATAACATTGTGAATGAAACTGAATCGCAGTGCAATTTTCAATTTAATAAGTTGTAATTTTGAATAAAACATAATTTTCGGGTTAAAGTAAATTTAAAGCTTCGTATTTCTTCCCGACATTTCGTGCAGTTACCGTGGCAATGGGCAGACTAGGTTAAAATGTTTTTATTCACTATGTGCGACGCGTCAAGTTTAAGATAATACTATTATAAACAATTATATCACCCACATTCTAAAACAAGTACTTATGCTTTTTCACAAATCTGAAATGTGATTGTGCTGCAATCCTCTCCTGGTTCAATGGTCAAATCACTATATCGCACATGAATGCTGCTTAAACATAATTACCTAGGATTTTATAAGTGAATTTACTTATACAATCATGGTTTATTACAGACAAGTGGACGGGAAAGCGCCTACGTTCGCGAAAAAGCCCGCCATACGTCAGGAAGACGATGGCAAGAGGCTCATATTCGAATGCCGCATCGAGGCTGAACCGGTGCCCAGCGTTGCGTGGTTCCACAACACCGCCGAGGTCAATCCAGGAGCGAGACATAAGGTGATTACTAAGTGTCCATACTAAACAACAATCGTGTGATGAAAGTAGTTCCTTTTCTTAATCTTTCTTAACGTAAAGCTCTCTAAAAGATACAGACAATTTCTCAGCTAAACTATTAGCGACCTGAATCAGTTTATCTTTTTATCGTTTTTCGTTACGAACTCTGTAAGAGATGCAAATTATCAGAGACATTTGAATGTCTGATGCAGAACTCTAATACATGGTATCAGCTGAAGTTCACATATTAACATAACTCTCACAGTAGATTTGT
Organism: Leucinodes orbonalis; assembly: GCA_019425675.1. Taxonomy (NCBI): domain Eukaryota; kingdom Metazoa; phylum Arthropoda; class Insecta; order Lepidoptera; family Crambidae; genus Leucinodes; species Leucinodes orbonalis. The sequence continues at coordinate 9 of PQWD01002747.1, read as the reverse complement.
GTTATTTCA
>PQWD01002746.1:0-42446 GCA_019425675.1 Leucinodes orbonalis | reverse complement strand
TATGCATAATATGTATGTATTAACAAACAAAAAAAAATTAAGTATGTTATCCGTTATTGAGTATCCATATTACAGGCTAACACTTAGTTTGGGGCTAGACGGGGCTGTGTGAATGTCAGGGATATTTATAAGTATTCATCCCAAGTGAGTTCGTCTGAGTCCTCTTTGGGTGCGAAGCCCCTCTGGGCGCTATGTCAGGGTGACGCTAACCCGTTTCGCCTACACCACTGAGCTTTTTCTATGTTATGAGTGTACAGGACGATCAAGACGCTTACCTGATGGTAAGTGAAACGCCCGACCATGACAGAGCGGCATTGAAGGAGACCAACAACTGATAGACAGTTATTATTCTCCGTGAACGCTGCACTGCGCCCGTCACCAGAGACAACAGATGTTAGATCTCTTATACCCGGTTATTTCACTAGCTACAGTGCCCTCATCCCGAAACACAAACGATTAACACTCGTATTTCCCGGACGATATCTGGCACTGCGGTGGTACCTACCTAGACGACTCAGTATCGAGTCTACCACCTAGTAAGCTTGGTCGCCATGCGCCATACCATTCTCGCCCTCATTTCCAAAGCCCTTGAAGCTTCATAATCGTGTCCCAAATCAATTATTTAAAATCATAACATTGTTATCGCTGTATACCCAATGATATTCTGTATATATAAAGGTAGATACGCCATCCGTGCCTTAGAAACGAACCGTCAAGAGAGTACAGTTTGTACTCTTTTGCTTAGGTAAATGTGTTCGAAATTCGAAATATGTGTATGTGTGCTGTCACTGCATTCGAAACATTTTTTTCGATTTTTGTTAGCATATCACGAATTCATACTTTTTACATCATTGTGTATACCTAAGCGATTGGGTTTCGGTAATCCGTTTATCGGAGCTGTCGCGCTATCATTATTTATGAGTAATTAATCAATTTTTACCAGCGTAATTCTGGTGCAGCAATGATTACGTTACGATACGATACGATTTGATAGCAATCGTGATGATATCGGTGGATTAGTTTCTCAGCTTTAACTTCAGACATATTCAGCCCATTTCTAACACTCTTTCTTAACCATTTCAAAGTTTCAAACCCCTTTGAGAGCTCTGTCACATATTTGAATGTTGTGCTATGTTTAATGTTGTGACAAATGTACTATAGTATTAAATTAAATTAAATTAAACCATTTTAAACGTTGTAACGTTTCGTTTCACCAATTTATGTTTTTGTTTCACCAATTATGTTATGTTATCGTTCATTAATGTTCTAATTTTCTTCTGTATATAATTTTAAGTTAATTTCACTTTTTAAAATGTTTTATTATTGTATTTTTTTGTGACGTCATTTCTACAATGGGTTCCGTCAGAATATCGGCGCTGTTGCGACGTCTTTGCAAAGCATCGCAATGGCTTATGCTGAGACGGAACCATTTGACCTGTTTTTTTTTATGTTTCTGTTTTTGATGTTAAATAAGTAATAAGTTTTTTTATTTTTTTTATCTCCATAATTGTATTTAATTTGTCAAAGGTCAATAAATGGTTTTTCTTTCTTTCTTTCTTTATGCATAATGTTCATGTCGAAATCTAATAAAATTCAATGTTTATTTCAGAGAAGGGCCTTATGTATTTGCAATTTGCATTGCAAGTAGCAGTTGTGTTATGCCTCATGAAGGTTAAATGCAGTCTATGTACACCTAGATATTTATTCCTTATTTTTCCATTATTTTCAATTCCGTCAGGTTGGAGGTCTGAGGACGCCGAATCTAGAATGGACATTAGTAAAAGTTTCATCATAGTCCATATTGTGTTTTCTTATACTTTGACAATAGGCAAAAGTTTAAGGTCTATACATACCATGTTAATTTTAACATTTGTTTTTTTTATTCTAAATAATTCTATTATTTGTCCTTAGGACATAACAGACAGGTACTTAATTTATAATAATGTGAAAGGGTTATCATATTGTTAATATTAATAAAATCTGTTTTACGTGCTTATACAAACGATGTCTTCTACCCTATATATACTTAAGGTCAAGTGGCTAATTCCGCATACTTTATTGAAACCTAATTTTGTTCAAGTATATTTAAAAAATCTGTCGATACCGGCCAAATGTTAAGCAAGTATCAAAATTTAAGTTTACATACCTTCCTATTAACGTCGTAAGTGTTCTTAATCAAAATAAGTTTCCAAGATATAAGGTAATTTTAAAACCTTAACCTTAGACGGATTTTCCCGCAATTCGGGTAAATCCGTCACGTAGAGGTAATTATATAAATATCTAATATTTTTTTAAATACACATAAGTCATACATGTATTGGTTAACGAGAGGCAATTATCTGTCTTCCACTAATAAAATATGGTATAGATCTCATTAAAACGTTAAAATATTTTTTGGGCAATTCCGGCATACTGATAAAGTCCAGGGTAGCAACCTAATTATGAGGTTTATTGGTAAGAGAAATAAAACAAACACAGTTCTCCTCCCAATGAGATTTGTTTTCTCTTTCTATTTACGTGATCCATAATTGTCATTCTGGGATTTTATACAGCTGTGCAGCTTTGTACCCACTTATTGCACCATTACGTACTGCTAATACGGCTTCACGCAAATCATTTTATCATAGAAACCTTATTCGTTTTTGTTTGTAATTGCGCTTTTATATGATAAAATCAATTAATCTAAAAACAAGATACATTCGTTGATTACAAAATAAAGATTATATTGCAGTAGATACAAGGCTTGTACTGTAGTAGATACTTGTAGTAGGTTTTTTTTTTTCATTAAAATCCTGGAATAGAAAATGTTTTTAATATCTGAAATCGGGGAAATCCGACATATGACGAAATGGCCCCATTGTTTATGGACGGAATTTGCCACTTCACAATTTTCAGGTTACAAATGTTTCAGATACGATTAGCAGCTGTTGAAACGTTTAATTGCCAAATAACTGCTAACAATCGTATAAGCGTGCTTTAACCACACATGCAATACTTTTAATAAGTGTAATAAATAAAATATTATATTTATCATCGACAAAATGCGACAGCATTTAAACACACTTTACATTTTCAAACACAACTGAACTTCTAAGGACGTTTTATCCATATCTATGTCTACTAATGCCATCTACCCTACATGATTTGATCGACGATATTATGCTGTGTTACCGACGTTATGTATCAAAAGCGTAGGATTATTCCGGCAAGAGTTATTTGAAGCAGACGGTGATACCCCCTAGACGGAATTAGCCACCTTGACCTTATATTTATTTGTCCAAAAACACAAAGTTGTAAGTCCTTTCAAACATGTCCGGATACAAAAACGAAACCATGGCTACGTAAAGAGTAACATTAGGGATTTATTATCCGACTATAATAAGGTATGACAGATTAGGTAATTAATAATATAACTGAATAATTTTCTACAATCCTATTGCCAATAATTTGTATCAAATACCAAGCGTTACGTGCGGACAAACAATATCTGAATACACATTATTTTAATATATTTATCTCCCTGAAGAAGTCCATTCAACAATGGCCGGATACAAAATCGGAACAGCTAACAAACGTCAACCTTAAAAAAGAAAAAAAATTAGGAAAAACAAAAAATAAAAGAAAAAAAGGTATTTAAAATTTGAACCGTCACGTCAGATCAACAACATACAAAAAAAATAAGTGGACAATAAGACGATTCGTGAAACATTACGACCACTAATCCCTGCCAACAATTGGCCCACTAGGGAACCCAGTGGCACAAACTCCACAAATCCTTTTAACCGTAGACATTGATACCTTTTGTTAGTTTTTATTCGACACCGAAGGCTGCTTTGTAAGATCAGACACTTACATTGGAATGCTTTTTTTACTGGTAAATCGTGTAAACAAAGTTTATTAATAAGAAGTGGAAGCACAAATGACATTTCGTTTGAGTAAGGTATGAGTATCTTAAATTAATGTAGGAATGAATTTAAGTAAGTTGTCGCAGTTATGATTACGAGTACTTACACATTCATTTCGGGTAAGTACTTACTCGTACCTAAAAAAGGTGTAAACGCCTTATTTTAGGAAATTATACCACTTGTTAGTTAAGTATATATGTATGTACTTCACATTATTAATTTGTTTAATAGTACTGCTTCAAAAATATTTATTTATTTACTTAAATCTAAAAACATACTTCCATATTTTTTTTTCCTCAATAATTAGTGCTCGAAAACTGTATTGTGTACTGGCTAAGCGTTTGACAGAGTCATCTTACGATACAAAGGCTGGTCTTTATCTCGTATAAAGATTTGGCCTAGCTGTTCAGCGCGGCATCGTGACCAGCCTATTGGACACCTTTCCACATGATGGCAACATCTGATTACTTATAGGGCATCTTTTCGAAAAAATTTAGGTTTCTTCGGCTATTTGTACTAAAAATATATGTATATGTTTTAAAATGTTCACAGGTTACATATAAATAATAACAGTTGATGAATACAATAAAATATGCTTGCTAAACAACTGTTAAATATAAATAATAAGTATACCTACTAGTTGTTATTTAGGTAGGACCACAGATTTCCCAATACAGGAGATGGGGCGAGCCGCGTTTTTAAGTGCGACAAATGTAAGCTCAACGAGCATACACTGGCTGCCAGTTTACGCTCTGCGAGACGAGTCAAGACGCACGAATATTAGAAGAAATTACCGTTTATTCCCAAAATGCCATCCTGTGCAATTGTAACATGCCGTCATCGCAATGAATCAGTAAATTTACCAAGAAATACAATATTTTTTCACAGGTAGGAACCGAAAAGAAATTGCGACACTGGGACTGCCTATAAACTTGGCGGCTTGTCCAGTCTAATTGTATATTCTGATGTCTGTGGGTAGGACATATTTAATGGTACTGCTTCTGAGAAAAAATCGTATTCATTGATTTCTGGAAAAATACTTCCTTATTTTCATTTTTCAATAATAAAATGTATTGGTTTCGGACGAGCAGGAAGGTATTATTTAATGAATAGTTCTAGCTGTTAATTTTGTTATTTTGATAATATAGTTAAGATTCTGATTTAAATGAATTGCTCTTGACGAATTATTTATCTAAGTAATGGATTCCTCATTTATTCATTAGCAAGTGTTGTTTACGCTCGTTAGATACCGCGTATTTTTTTTCAAATTCATACATTATCAATTTCATGCCCAAAGTTCCCATTTATCAATGATAACATAATACAAAATTATCACATTTAAAATGTTCATTTGTCAGAATATATTTTATTAATTATTAAGAGCGTCGGTGGCTCAATGGTGTGGACTGTGACCCTCCTACCGGGAGGGCTGAGGTTCAAATCCCAACACGTACCAATATGTTTTCGAATTTTCGAAATTTATATGTTCGTTATCCGACGCTTTTACGGTGAAAAAAAAACATCATGAGGAAACCTTCACGCACGCCTGCGAAGAGATTCAAAGGTTGTGCGTGAAGTCGTCCAACCCGCACTGGGTCCGCGTGGTCGACTAAGGCCTAATCACCCTATACGGGTAGGCTTGTGCCCCTCGGTGGGGACGTTCATGAGCTGATGATGATGATGAATTATTGTCTATGATATAACATATTAATAGACGAACAAATAACGTTGCATAATTAATATATATTAATATAATAGATGGCAACCAAAAGGTTTTAAGTATTATTGCTGTACATTTACCCACAGGCGCTTTGTATCATTTTGTTTTCAACCTATCGCGTTAAAAATTTTTCATCAAAACATACCCATGTTATTTATTTTAACGGGTTCAATCCCCTGGCAGTACAAACACGTGTATTCATTAACTTGTCTGTTTGTATTGGACTAGGTGTTTCTATGATATAAATATCTATTTACAAAAAAAATATTTAAAGTTTATATTTTCATTGTTTAGTACCCTGAATACAAGCTAGATGCTTACTTTAGCTGTATGGCGCTGAATGAATGTCGCTGGATATTAATCATTCATTAAAAAAAACTTCAATTTCCTCATTTAATAGATATTTAAAACCATAATCGACAAACGAGCAGCTTGCCAACTGCTACCACTGCTAACACGCACCATTGACACGTATATTATTTAACTAGTATATATTATCTGTGATTTAACTTATGTAGGAGTTTTTATTATTCCGCAATCTATGTCTTTCAATCGATTGCAAAAGTATAGTAACTATCGAAAGGGTCAGTTGTCGGATAGGTTACCAAAATTTTAAATTACTTATATGTAGGTAATCTTACCTCTAACAAAATCATCTTGAGTCCCCCCGTGCTTCGGAAGGCACATTATACTGTTGGTATCGGCTACTAATATAATAATACTAAATTTAGATAAAGATGGTAGTCGTTAGCACCCACTAAACCGCATTGAGCCCGCGTGGTGGGTTATGACCCAAACTCCCCATAACCATGCTTTTTTTATGTTATAGCGGGCAAACGAGCATACGGCTCATCTGATGGTGAATGACGCCGTCGCCCGTGTACACTTGCAATACCAGAGGGCAAAGAAATGCGTTGCCTTTTAGTGGGAATACGCTCTCTCCATGAATTATGCTTTAAGGAAGGGCCTGGCCCTGCAGTGGGCCATTATCGGCTGATGATGATGTCTGTGTTTATCAAAAGATAAGTATTACTTTGGAATGAGCATGACAGATTCGAACCTTTAAAGAAAAATAAAAAATTTATATTTTCTAATTGATTTTATTACGGTCGTTTCCTGTACACAATGTAAAAAAAACTTAATATAATTTTATTATACATATGTACATCACTCGAACACAATTATTCGGTAAGTGTAACTAAGAATGAGTGAAGAAGACAATAATTAACGAGATTATATTATTTGATCAAATGAAATGTATATTTAACAAAATATGAAGAATTCAGAACTTTATTGCAAAGCATTAATTAAAATAATCTGCTGCAAATAAAAACACTTAAAATACACTTAAATAAGTTTATCAAAACTTAATTAAATAGTAAAATGGCAAATCATAAAGACTAAAATGGTTAAGCAATTTTTAAGTGAGACGAAGAAAAACCTTAAAACCTGTTGAACAAGTATCAAAAATAAAATTTTATTCATGGCATACCACCGGCACATTTACATGAAACTTAAAAAATAAAATTTAAAATTACATTATCATAGATACATTAGTATCTAATTGTGCGCTAAAATGACCAGTCTATTTTATTATAGTTAAAGGTTTTAACGAATTATTTATTACTGTAGGAACAAATTAGTAATAGGTTATGGATAGGTCATTTAACTATACACTTTTAATATAAAAAATATTGGTCTAAAGTACAAAACTGGTTAGTGAAACAAATTACCTAAGTATTAATTTATCTAGAGTCGGCAATTACTGTTTTGGCCACTTTATAATTTGCACAGGTCACGTGTTCCTCTACCGTAGGTACGAATAAGTTGTTAATAAGAATTAATCAAATCTGGACTTCAAATAAATTCCATGGATCTAGGAGCCGGCTCTATGGATTTCCGGAGTCGGTACTGAAAGCAGCATTTAGTTCGAGCATAGCACTAATAATTTCTATTGCTGAAAATGCAAAGTCTACTATTTTGTGAAATTGACCCCAAACTTAAAATATACCAAGCATATAATAGTATAAGGCATTCTAATTCAATTTAAGTATGTACAAGTACATCATATGGCGCAGGCGGTTGCGTTCTCTTTTGCATCCGTGCACACGGAAGATCAGTGTCGCGGTGCTTACTAAGTACCTCGACATAAAGCTGAGTGGGCACCTTTCAGTGTCCTTACTGTAATTTAGACTAAGAACTTTGTATGTATTTGGCACTGAATAAATGATTTTATTATTATTATTTTTTATTATTATTATATGCTTAGAAATAGTCCTTCTTTTACGTTTTCATTAATTTATCTTGCTACTTTATTCTTTAATCAGATCAATTGATCAGTGTCGCGGTGCTTACTAAGTACCTCGATATAAAGCTGAGTGGGCACCTTTCAGTGTCCTTACTGTAATTCAGATTTAAGATTCGTCTATGTATTTTATATGTGTTTGGCACTGAATAAATGATTTTATTATTATTATAATTATGTTGGTAGAGTACATACTTATAGAAATGAAACAGCCACAGTATTAGAATTAATACACAACAGAGTTTTGAGCGTTTCGTTCTTTTTGCCATAGTTATAGGCAGATGGATCAAAAAGGGTTTGGAGATGATAGGTGGAGGTAATAGGACGTAACATTTAATTTTTTGTTATAGGGAGCAAACGAGCTAGAGAGTCACCTGATGGAAAGTGATCATCTCCGCCCATGAACAACGGAGACACCAGAAGTAATCACCGGTGCGTTGATTGGTTTTAGGAAGCAATACGTTCTTTTCTTGAAGGTTCCAATGTCATATTTTCCAGGGAATACCGCTGCTGAGAGATCGTTCCATAAAAGCAGTGTGCGTGGAAGAAAGTTTCGTATAAATCGAACGGTTGTTGGAACGCCAACCATCAAGATGGATGAGGATGAATCTCATCCTATGGCGGGTTAGCCGATGATGGAATGCAGCAGCAGGTATAAGATCGAACAATTCTTTGGAACACTCCTCATTATATAACGGTAAAAAATACAGAGATTTGCAACGTCTCTGCTCGTAAGGTCAAAAAGTCAATATAACCGGTGATTGTGGATCATTGACCATCCTAGCGGCTCTACGTTGTACATATGCGATGAAGGAAGAAAGAAATTCGGCACTCCAGCCCAAAGATGCGAGCAATACTCCATATGTGGAGGCACTTGTGCCTATAAAGCTGAAGACGATAAATTAAATCATTATTTGTTACTATGGAATGTGTAAACCAATGATTACTGTCACCTGTTGCCATGTTAGTTCTATAGAAGATAAATTATTGTCATTAACTAAAAAAGAAGAATATAAAGATATTACCTATATGTTACCTTTAATAACACGAGTTTTATACCAATATGACTATGTAAAAAGTTATTTTACAAGTAGACTTAACAAAGATAGTTTATTGTTTATTGTTTATTGTTATTCATTCAACCTTCAGTTACATTGCATAACATCGGTACGTCATTTAACAAATAATCTTAGTTTTAGATTAAGTACATATTTGTTTCTGCAAAAATTCACAAAATAATTATCCATTCATAAAAACATCGTCATATTATAATAATTTAGTGTCACAATTTTTATTCTATTTTATTTCTTTACTATATGTCAATATTTTATTTGAATTACAATAAATTGAGTACAATTATTTTATTCATAATGAAATAGTAATTATTAAATTTTTAAACATGTCATCAATAAACAAAATAAGATACGAGCACGTGCAATTTAAATAATTAAAATAATAAATAATAAAAATCAAGCAATCAATAAAATTTTAAGAAACAGTACGGAAACGTTATAAGATTAATTTAAATCCATAAAAGTGCAGCTCATATATTCGGACAAATTATAAAAGGGATTATTTTGGAAAAAATGTTTTAATACTTGTTTAAAATGGTCATATGGTAGTTTTGTGACTTTAATAGGCAGCCTATTATACATGTCAAGTTTAAGGGATAGTCCTTGCTTGTACGTTTTAGCAATCCTAGTTTTAGGTACATGCAGCCTTTCTCTATTTCTTGTGTTTCTGTTGTGTATGTGCATTCTTGTTGGAAGTTCATTTCTCTCCTGGTGCACTTCCAGAAGGGACTTATATATAAAAACTGAAACTGCAGTCATAATCTTAGACCTTTTAAAGTACGATCTAACTGATGATAACTTTTTCAAACCGTATATTATCCTAATCGATCTTTTTTGGCTAATAAGCACTCTTTCTATTTGTGAAGCATTTCCCCAGACGGTTATAGCATAATTGATGACGGAATGAATACAGGCAAAGTAGACAGTTATAAGAGTTTTCTTATCAATAATAGGTTTTAGCTTATGTAAAGCATAATTTGAACTCGCTATTTTTTTGCACACTTTATCTATATGAGTAGCATAATTTAAACTGGAATCCACTGTACAACCTAAAAATGAGACCTTGGAATCATTTTCTTTATTAATTTTTTTGCTAGTATAATTCATAATAACATTTTTATCTTTATTTAGTTTAATACCATTTGATTCGAACCACTGTTTTAGTTTACTCAAAGTTTCATTTATTTTGTCAGTAACCTCTTCATTTGTTTTACCCCTTTATACCTACATGTGTATCATCTGCAAATTGTGTGACATTTGCCCATGCCGGTAACGCATTTGGTAAATCATTAACATAGATCAGGAACAGTACTGGTCCCAAAATTGAGCCTTGAGGTATGCCTATAGAGCTATGCTCCACATCAGACTTAACCTTATCCAGATCAACAATGAAAGGTCTTTTATTAAGATAGGATTGCAACATCTTCAGTTCTTTATCTTTGAATCCATAGAATTTAAGCTTATATAATAAAATATCATGTCGCAAACAATCAAACGCTTTACTCAAATCGCAATATATACCCGATACCTTCTGCTTTTCATCTATCGCTTTAAGAATAAAATAAACTGTCCTTCTTATAGCCATTTCCGTCGATTTATCTTTTCGAAAACCGAATTGACTCTTTGTTAATAAATTATTGCTTTCCAGATATTGCACTATTCTAATCTTTATAGCAGTTTCTAGTATCTTTGAAAGTACTGGTAATATAACTACAGGTCTATAATTACCCATTATCTCCTCTTCGCCCTTTTTATGTAATGGTACAATTTTACCGATTTTAAGGCTACTCGGGAATATGCCTTGTTCGATACATTCATTAAATACGTGTAAAATTAAATTGAACATATTTTTATTGCCTATAATTAGATTCTTAACGGTTTTTGTATCCATATCATATACGTCTTTTGAGTGTTTACTTTTCATACCAAGAATAATTTTTTGAGTTCGTCGGTGCTTATTTGGTTAAAAACTATAACATTCTCACTATCAGGTGTTTTATTTAAATATTTGTCACAATCTAAAATATCTATATTCAAGCCCTCCGTCAGTGCAGCAGCTATGTTATTAAAATATTTGTTAAAAGTATTGACTATACCTTTTTTGTTCGTTATTAGTTCTCCTAAAATATTGCGGATTTTCTTAATTGTAGTTTTTTGTGTGTTGCGACGTTTCTGTTCACCTACTATTTTCCAAGTTGTTCTTATCTTGTTAGAGGCCTTATTGATCCTTCTTGAATTAATAAGTTTTTTTGCGGTTTCTAGTACTTTCCTAAACGTTTTTTATATTGTTTTATTTTATTTTTCCTGACTGGATCAGGCTTCAAGTTTTGTAACATCTCTAATTTTTGAATATTAAGTTTTGAAATAAGAATTCCTTTAGTTTGTATATTTAAATTTGATTTTATTTCTTTTTTAATTTTATTGGGAACGCGGCATTGTAACAATATTGTATATATTTCATTAGAATGTCAAATTTTTTATTTGCATCGGGCTCATGGGTAATATCAAATTGTACTTTTTTTACATCTTTATTAAAAAGGTAATGGAAATAATCTTTGTTATAGGGAGATATTTCTCGCGATTTAACTACCTCGTTCGGAACTGGTTTAATCTTATTACAACTCAGTTTATACTTTAATTCTATAACGTTGTGGTCTGATAATTTAATATCTAAAACCTTTCCTGAATGATATTTAAAATCGCGTCATTATTCACAACAAAGTTATCAATACAAGTAGCTGATTTTCCCTTGATGCGTGTCGGTTCTTTTAGCAAACAGCTGCATTTAAATTCCTCTAATATATTTAAAAATTTCCTTACTTTATTATTTGGCTTTAATAAATTTAAATTAAAATCACCTACCAATATTATTTTTTTACGCTCTTTACATAGTTTCTCTAATATTTTCACAATTATATCTTCGAATATGATATAGTCATAGTCAGGTCTATATACACAAATAATGACTAATTTATAGGCTTTTATTTCTATCGCTGACAACTCACAATTCATTTCAAAACTTAATTTGGTAATATCATGCCTGGTTTATACTCAATATTGTTTTTTACAAAAATTGCTGTACCTCCATGTTCAAAAATCCTTCTATTATAATACGCTGCAAGATCATAACCTATGATGCTCATTATATCCAATTTGAATTCGTTAGCCCATGTCTCTGATAGACAAAGCACGTCACAGTCCATACTTTCAGTTAAGAGTTCTAGGTCTAAAAACTTATTACCTATGCTTTGAATATTGGCGTGTAAGATCTTTAAGTAATTATTGGTGCCGATACATTCTCTAAAAAATACTGACCATTACTTTGACTATCACTAGCTTTAATGAAATGGAGAAAAGAAGAACAATTAAAATAATTGTTTGTACTATTTCTTACAATTTCTTGTGCTATATAGTGTTTAATCCCAAAAGAACAGCTGCTCAGATTCAAATCTAAATATTTAACATTTTCAGAAAACATCGCTAACCTGGACAGTTCAATATTGAATTTATAAATTTTGTCATTGTTTACACCATCATATAATAAACTTCCAATAACAAGATTATATCGTCTTTCCTCACTACCAACAATTTTTTTAATATCTTGAGAATACGTTTCCATTTCGGTACTGGAACATGAGTCTATTAAAATTACAGCCAAATCATTTTCTTGCAAATTTTCCACAGTTTTGTAATAATTTTCTAATAAACATTTCACTGGAGCTCTGGGTTTGCATTGGTTTGTGATATCTACACCGCTTTTTTCTTTTAATATTCTACCTGCTAATCCACGTCCAATACTTTTCGAAAACACCCGAATTTTCTTTTCCTTATGTTCATGTTACTAACATTTACTGCATGGATTCCTTCTTTCGTCAGTACTGGTCCATTTTTCCGTGATATGTTATTCGTAATATCATATTTAGTTTTTAGTTCTAGTAATTTATGCTGTACAATATTTTTGTCTTTATCTACGTTTTTATTTTTGTTTATAATTTTTTTTATATGTTTTCTTTGGTTTTTTAATTTATTTAATAAAATTTTAGTTGTGTATTTCTTTTTTGTTTCTATTGCTAGTTTGAGTCTTTTGTGTATCTTTTTTCCATTTTGTAATTTATTACAATCATTACTGTCAGTTTGGGTACTAATGTCTGTAAATGTTTGGGTTCGATGCGAAATACTTATCTTATTTTTGTGTATAGGTGAGGCTGAAATACTACGGCGCCTCTCAAGCACGGGGCATTGTATCGTTCTAAGTGATTTTATTATCAAATTACAGCTTTCTAACTCCTTACGTAGCCCACTGTTTTGTAATAGTAAATTATCTATTTCCTCATTTGCCATGCTTAAGTTCTGATTTAAATGTTCTATTTGCATTTCAAGTTCAATTATACGCGAACAATTAAGCATAGTCACGTCTGGTAGACTGCGCATCGTTTCATCACAAATAATCATGGAATGGTCATTTGATACATTAATATCACACTGAGAAATATCATTTTCTGAATTTACACGTCTTAAACGTCTCATGTTACATTACTGTTATTTAAATCCATATTTAATATTTATTTAATCCACAAAAGACCTACAAATTCAGTCGGTATTGAACTACAACTCTCCGAACTCTTCGAGAAGGTCGTTGTACCAATTCGGCTATTGGGTTCTTAATTTGACGTACGAAATTGATCCATATGTTTTGTGTATGCCAACATTTACCAAGTATACGTCATAGAACTGTTTTTGTTACACCTTCACTGTTTTAACATTCACTTAATGCACCTTCGATCTCCAAAAAATTATTTGTTTTTAATTGTCGTTCTTATATGTATTATTGTTTATAAATACAACATTTGTTGGTATACCACTATGAAATATTTTATATTAACAGTCACTTTTGTTTACCATATATGAAAAACCATCTGAATTGTTTAGTTACTTATAGCACATCACAACTTGTCACTTGTTTACACATTTCCGATTTGTTTTTGATTAATTAACACTTTCCCGGGTGTCTTACGACAGGATTCACTTTTTTAGTCCATCATTGCACATCGCAACACATATTTTATATTTTTAAATGTAAATTCGTACGGAACTAGGTGAATATGTGACCAAATATCTGCCTATAGAAGAAAATAAATAATAATATAAGTGGTGAACGTTGGTTTTACTGCGTCCTGCGTTCGTTGGTTCGAATCCCACGGCAGACCGCATCTAGATAGTCATGGGGTCAATTTGATTCAACCTATCGCAGTCCACTACTGGACATAGGTCTCCCCCATTTTGCGCTTGGCATCCCGTTCTCTGTGTACACGTGTGCCATTTTAACATTGATGTAACAATCTCCCAAGATATCGGTCAATCGGCCTAGTCCTAAAGAAGAGGCTAGATGGTAGACTCGATACTGAGTCATCTAGGTAGGTACCACCACAGTGCCAGATATCGACCCGTGAAACAGGAGTTAAGCACTTTTGTGTTTAGGGTTGAGGGCACTGTAACTAGTGAAATTACCGAGTATAAGAGACTTAACATCTGTTGTCTCGGGTGACGGGTGCAGTGTGGCATTGATGGAGGATAATGTCTATCAGTTGTTGGTTCTTTCAATGCCGCTCTGTTATGGTCAGGCGTATCACTTACCATCAGGTGAGCGTTCTGACTGTCCTGTACACATATCACATAAAAAATGCAAAGAACGTTCACCTCCCATAAAAAGCGCATTAACTCCGTCTATTATTAAATCTAGAGAAAAAAAAATACCGGAAGACCCACAGACATCCGAATAACAATTAGACCGGACAAGCCGCCAAGTTTATAGGCAGTCCCAGTGTCGCAATTACTTTTCAATTCTTACCTGTGAAAAGTTATTATATTTCTTGGTAAATTTTACTGATTCACTGCGATGATGGCATGTTACAATTGCACAGAATGGCATTTTGGAAAAAAACGGTAATTTCTTCTAAAATTCGTGCGTCTTCATTCGTCTCACGGAGCGTAAACTATAGCCAGTGTATGCTCGTTGAGCATATATTTGTCGCACTTTTTAACGCGGCTTGCCCCATCTCCTGTATTGGGAAATCTGTGGGAAGACCCAACAACAGTATCAACTAAAATTAAAAGCCGTAACTCAAATATTACGTGGCTGTGTACAGTCGAGCACAAAGATGCGACGACGGGCGCGAGACATGCGTGGTTTGTTTACTTTTTTAGCTCGTCTCCGCTTGGTATTGTACCAATTGCTGTATGTAGCTGTGTACTGTCGTGAACAAAAGTGTTTTTGGTTTAAGTGAATCATGTTAGTCAAATTTTGAAATTGTGTCTTTAACTTTGTACAGTCGAGCACAATGTGGCGACGACACGCATGAGGTGACTAAACCAGATTTTCAAGGGTTTGGTATTTAACAAGTAAGTGATGTAATATTGTCGTGTGCAGTCACACAGAAAAGTGTTTCCTGATTTTGGCGAATAGTATTTAGACATTTCAATTTTTTTTGTACAGTCGTGTGTAAAGATGCATCGACAGGCGCAAGACATGTGTGGTTTGTTTACTTTTTGAGCTCATCTCCACTTGGTATTATGCCATGTGCTTAATGCTGCCGTGTACTGTAATTAATAAAAGTGTTTTAAATGTGCCAAACAGTATTATAAGACGTATTTTCTTCTACAGTCAAGCATATAGCGTCGTCGACAATGCTGTTATGTGCTGATTATCATATTTAACAATTGTTTTAGATAATCAAAATGTTTAAGTAGATACATACAATCATAAATGGCGACGAAAGGCGCGCGATGTTTGTCATTTTTTTTAGCTGGTCTCCGCTAGATATTGTGGCAAAATCTGTATAGTAACCGGGTACTGTTATGCAGATAAAAGTGTTTTCTGATTTTTTGACGTTTTACAAATTGTTTTTATGTACAGTTGAGTACAAAGATGCGACAACAAGCGCAGGACATGTGTGAGATTTACTTTTTTGTATTTGGCAAACTAATTTTACAAAAAAAAGACGACCCTGACTGAAGGAAGTAGGGTAGGTAATTAGGTGATATGTAACGAAAAAGGAATTTTACGATTCCGTCGTAAACCCATTCTATTACATAGATCCATTTGGATAGAAGCAGGCACATTAAAATGTACGACTGAATGTTTTATTTCATAAAACGCGATATTAAATCTGATGTACAGTCATGAACAGATGCTAATTAAAGTTATTACACTATTTTATCAGATTTACGAGTAACTTAATAACAATGTTGGTAGCTTATAGAAAAAAATTGTAAGCAATTAATGTTGTTAGTTTTTTTTTAAATGGAACACTATGTGAAAGGCCACACATCTTTATCCGATAAATATTCGTTTATTGTATAGTACCTAAACTTTATTTATGAGGATTTGATTTAAACTGGTGAAAGGCAATTAAGCAAGATTTTATGGAATTTTATTAAAAAAATCTATGCCTCTTCCAACAAATGATTTTCCTACTTTAAGTAAAGACTAAGTAGTCTAAGCAAGAGCAATTTTGTTTTAGTTTCTAGTACTAAAATTAAGTCACTTTTTTTCAAACAACTGAAGATTTTTGTTGACATAAACTCGATTAAGGTAAAAGCATTGATGTACTGCGCACGGATCTCTTATTTTAGACAGTCAAATGATTTGGTCTGCATTGTCCTTAACAAACTAGGGCAGAAAGCATAAAGTGAAAGTACACGATACAATTTCTACGAGGTTCGAACCTACGACCCTCACACAGCGAGCTATACCTAATGATGTGCGCCCTAGTATACGGAGGGAGTTAAGTTGCTGGAAAAATACTTACTAAATCAAATATTTGAAAACAAAATACAAAAGAAACGCCATTGTCATAATATCTAGCTAAGGCGCGGTGCTACCTGCGTGAATCGATCACGAGTTCCCAACTCCTAATGGAAGTTGATTGTATCCAAACCGACTTTCAAAGTAAATAAATGACGGAACCACTCCGGTGACTCCGGTGGCGTTTGAAAATCCCTGAGTTCCCAGGGAATTAAGGAGTGGATACACAAATCCATCGAGAGCGAGATGTACTTATTTATATATATAGGTGCATAGTATGAACGACTACCCTAGTAGTAGTTACTAATAATTATGTGCTCCCCGATCATAACAACCTGGCCGCCTTCAAGGCAAGAGTGCATAAGCTGTTTCTAGGCAGGCATGATCCATCCTCGGCCGCATCATCACTTACCATCAGGTGAGATGGCGGTCAAATGTCTGCCTATAATTGATAAAAAATCCGGGTATAAGAACCTAACAATAATAAGAACAATAAGTACTCAACTCAATCAATGCCGCTCTGTTATGGTCAGCGTATCACTTATCATCAAGTGAGCGTCCTGACCGTTTGTATACATTCTAACATAAAAAAGACAACCTATGTGGTGTAGGGTCATCACCAGGTCATCACCAGTATTAATTTGAATGACGAATGCTTAAAATTGTTATAGTAAGTATTTCTAGGAATTACTATAGATTCAAAACTCCAGTGGGGACCTCATATTGAAGCTTTGGCAGGTAGACTTAGCTCAGCAGCGTATGCAGTTAGGAAAATAAGGCTCTAACCGATATTGATACAGCAAATTGGTTTATTTTAGTTATTTTCATTATAATTCATATGGTCTTCTGTTGTGGGCTCAGCTGCTGATATTAACACTATATTTGTACTTCAAAAAAGAGCCATCCGAGCCATTTATAACCTTAGACCACGGTGATTCACTTCGGGAAGTATTTAAAAAAATCGATATTTTAACAGTAGCGTCCAATACATTTACCATAATCTAGTTTATGTCCACAAAAATCTTCATTTGTTTGAAAAAAAATGTGACGTACATAACTTTAATACTAGGAACAAAAACAAACTTGCTGTCCCAAATTAGACTAAGTAAAGTAGGAAATCATTTGGAAGAGGCATAACATTCTTTAATAAAATACCACAAAATCTTGCCGAATTGCCTTTTCACCAGTTTAATGAAGATTAAAAAACCTCATGAAAAAGTACTATACAATAGAAGAATATTATCGGATAAAGATGTGTTTTGCACTTAGTGTTCCAGTTACAAAATCTTTGTAATAAATTATTGTAAATCTATGTGTAGGTAAATGACAAAACTGTAACCACTGATATAAAAAAGATTAAAAGAGTACTCGAGTTTCTTGCCGGCTCTTCTCGAAGATCCTACTTATTCCGAACCGGTGGTAGAGTCAAAAAAATATCATAATAATAACAATTGACGATTCAAAAGTATATGTAACAGATTATTTGAATAAAGATTTTTTTCTTCTTTCTTCTTTGTAATGGTCTGAGGGGCCGACTAAGGGTTCGGGTTTTATCCCAAGGCAGTACAACATTTGCGTGCATGAACATGTCTGTTGTATTGGTCTGGGTGTTTTCTGTGTAGAATAAATGTACCTATGTATTTAGAAATTAGTCACTGATTAAAAAAAAAATAAACCAGAATTCAGATGTAAACCTCTTCGCATAACATTGTCATACATTAAAAATATCTACCAATCGGAACCTTTTTAATGCTATGCGCATTAATTTGTATCCGGAACGGTCGCCATGCTCTTTTTCCGGACGCCCCGTCCCGGTAAAGCATATCCGGATTCAGTTTATACAATTTTTGCATACGGATTTTCTGGAAACTACTATATGCGACTGTCGTGTGAAACGTATGCAATTTTTGGTGTTATTAAAAGTAAATTTAAGAACGTATGATACTTTTGTCATTAATAAATAGCCAGTGACAATCACACAGCGCCATTTAGCCCCAAACTAAGTATTACCCTAAATATGATTACTAAACAACGGATAAACATATTTATATACATTTTTATTGACGACCCATCTGGTCTAACTGTCGAGACATCGGCTACTACACCAAGGGTTCTGGGTTCGATCCACGGGCAGTACAAACATTTGTGTGCATGAACATGACTGCTTGTATTGGTCTGGGTGTTTTCTATGTATACTATGTATATAAGTATGTTTTATCCGTTGTTTAGTATCCATATTACAAGGTTATGCTTTGTTTGGGGCTAGACTGGTGAATGTTAGTAGATTTCTTTATAGGTGACCTAGAAAGTTCAGAACTTGAACTAAAATAACTAGAAACAATCGCTAAAGAAAACAATCTAAAACTATTTCCTCAAATCAACATTGTAACTGCACTCACAACATCTTAGCGAGTTGCATCGCTGATTTACGTTATTGTATCTATTGAATGCAATTGCAGACAAGTTCCCTGTCGCATCCGGACTGAAAACTCGAGATATTGACGGGGCGTACTGTTGTGACCAACTGTTGTGCAGGACTACGTTAATACTCTTAAATTGTTCTCTCTAATCTCACGTATACAGGAATTAACCTTATCATCGTCATCAGCCTATAACAGCCCACTACAGGGCACAGGCCTTCCCGCACAGCACAGCTATAGGATTGGGCTGTAACCTACCACGCTAGTTATTGCGGATTGGCTTTACAAAGTACGGAATAAATCAATTTATATCCACTGTCAATTACACAGAGCCATCTAGCCCCATATTAAGCGAAGCTTGTAATTAGTACTAAGCAACTGATAATATACATATATATATTTTGTAAATACATATACATAGAAACAACCAGACATTACAAACATACTGCAATTTCAAATTAAGCATCTACTCTCATGAGTATTATGCAATCGATACTCAAACTTACATAATTATTCACATACATAAAAGAAATACTTTAAGTATACCGCCCCGATATAAAGCGGCACTTTAAAGTAACAATGATCGAAGCAACGCTAAAGGTACTGCAATATTTTTCTAGAAAATACACGGACCTTGAGTTCCGGACAAGGTGGTCGAAATCATAAATCATGCAGATGACATATTGAGATGAAGCGCCCAGTGGACGCTTATATCCGTCCAGTGATTAATGGCAGAAGGCGGGTTATCCCGCAGGAATATATGAAAAAAGGCCGCGATAGAATTTATAACGTTACAGTAGAAATTTTAGATAACGAATGCTCTAAATATAACGTTATTAAACACATCCGTTATTGAAATGAAAACGAAGCGTAACGACCATCGCGAATTTTGCCGCCATTAACCATATCGTCGAATGTGAAATAATGGTTTTTATATTTGTTTTTTCACGGTTCGATCTTTTTCAGTATTAATTCCATCAAATTATTGAGTTTTTTTTTGTGATTGCCTTTCCCTTTCAAAAAGTTGGCAATTCATTCTTTGCTATTTTCGAGTTCCGATTAATCGTTAGTTTATCTTCTTCATCATCATTACAGCCCAATTATGTCCACTGCTGAACGAAGGCCTCCCCTAATGATTTCCACGCGGACCGATCCCTTGCAGTTGACATCCATCTGCTACCCGCCACCTTAACCAGATCATCCGTCCACCTGGTCTTATCTTCTTAAGCCTTGCTTAAACTTAACTCTTTAAACTCCGGAAATTTAAACACAAAAGAAAATCTATTGTTATATGAAACCAAATGGCTCTAAATTTCGTAGACAAACCAGGAAATATTGAATTCAATTAAAATCGACTTCCGTAACTTTTGGTATTATATTATGATAAATCCTTCGGAAATAATTCCGGAACGATAAAGAGCGGCGTCAACTACCCTAAAGTGCACTGTATATTGATTTGCAACATATAATTTATCAAAATTGTAGTCCTAACTCATGGTGACCCTACCACCCATCCGGACTATTTACTCAGTACAGTTTTATTCTTGAGACCTGGCTTTCCTGCTGGAATTGTGAAGTTGAAACTAGGTGCGCACCGGTAAACTTTCATCGCAGGCAAAAGTTATCACTAGTCTTACAGTTTTATGAAATATTATATAGTTTATAAGTCGACAAAGCAGTTTTTTTTTATGCATTGTGTATTATTTTTGTGTGTTGGGTACTTAATTTTTAAAGTCCATAACAAGTTGTTTTTTTAGTTAGTAGTTTAAATGATGATGATGATAACGCATTTTAAGCATACAACTTCTTAACATACAACTTTTTTTTGTATGTCCAATAAAGCTATGAATGTGAAATCACGTATTTTATTTCATAGTTCGAGTAAAATGATTTATTCTTTAAATTAAATATATATTATGGTTTCAAAAGTGACTACCGAGTTTCTTGCAAGCTCTGCTGGACGATCCTTCTTATTCCGAACCGGTGGTAGAGTCATAAAAATATAATATTAACAATTGACGATTCAAAGGTATCTGTAAAAGATTTATTTATAGAAGGGTAATTTGAAATTATTCATAATTGAATATATATAGCTTCTTTATTTAATTTTAATGAACTGAAATATTTTAACAACCACTTAGGTATATAAAGATAGATACGTACAACTTTATTTCTTTAATTATTTCTTATATTAGAAAATATGCTTTAAAGGTGTAATATGCAGAAGCATTAGCGTTTTAATTTATGTAAATAAAAGCTCTCATTTAATTTCTATTGTTATTATATTTATATATATTTCTAACTGTTAAAATGACACTAGTAAGAACTAAGAGTAGAGACCAACAGAATCAAACCGACTACGGCGTAGCTGACGTAGCGAGCGTAGCCGTCTCGTAGTAGGCCAATGAATAGGATCGATAGGGTTCATTGACCGCACCAGATGCAACTGTTGCACCATCTACGAAGGTCAGCACGACACATTTGTGACAAAAATAAATAATCTTAGCAGGAATCGTAATATAGATTAGAGCATTGAAAGATTCGAGTGGTTGTACTTATTAAGGGCTCATAGTTTGTTCCCAGTGCATTATTTAATATCGTGTGTATGCTTCAGATCAAGAAGAAATTAACAAGGCTCTCAATCACTAGGAAACGTCTACCAAAAAATGGCCGAGCTGCATGACACATACGTATAGTTATTTTTATATTTAAACCGTAAAATTATTCATTTTAATTTCGACCTTAACGCGACATAGAAATAGTACAAAATCAAATGCACGAGCACACTACTATGTCATTATGACATGTAGCGAGCGACGTGATTATGTATGAAAATTTTGTTCGACTAACGCGATGGGCAGACTTTTGCCGCGGACACATTTTGTGTGAGATAATGCATCTAATTAGTTTATTAAAGTCTGTATGAATGGCTCTTTTTGTATTGATCTGAGAGTTATATACGTATAAATTTATCAAAAATGTTTGTCTGTAGTTAGCACCCATAGTACAAGCTCCTTGCTTAAATTGGATCTATTTGGTGCTAGGTCGGAATGTCATAAACAAATATACAGAATACGTAAATATCAACCCATTACAACTTAACCGTTTAAAGTAAAAGTCTAAGGCTAATATGGCAAAAAATTAAAAAATATATACTAAACATTCTTAGTGTTAACCAACTAAAACTAATCTAAAAACAAAGTACCGACAAGAGATGGCATAAATGTCTTCCAGTTCCAAAATTATGATTCCGATGTTAGAATGGAAAGTTAAATCCAAAGAAAATAAACCCTTGGATTAAATCCCTCATTAAACCTTCGTAAAACAGCTAGCGCTAACTTAACTATCATTTAACTTTACCCCGACGCTAAAAGCACTACATATTCTAATATCAGCGATAAAGACACGAAACTAGCCATTTCTAGCCTCGCCCGGGAGTGAACCTGGGCCATTAGACAGATATGCTAATCACATAGCCTCTATTCCGTCGTTTACTAAATTAAAACATTTGAACGAATTAATTTGCGTACAAATTTACTCCTACTATACAGGGTTCAAATTGATTTATTTTACTAAGTTTGGCGAGGAATTTCTGGGATATTTGCATGTTTGAACTAGCTTTTATCCACGGCTTCACTCGTATTAAATTCAGGGAGGCACGGTTCCCTTTCCTGGTTACAAAACGGAATTATATTTTACGCTGCTATAAATGACGTTTTAAGTCTTTCCATCGATTTTTAACTTAATACCTTGAAAACTGCGAAATGTCCCACACAAAATTAGAAAAACATGATGCAAGAATTTTGGTTAGTGTCAAATATTGCGGAATACCACATAAAGAGTTCCACCCCTAGGGAAGTGAAGGGTTAGAATTAGAAAAAAAATTGGCCATTGGCAAAAAATCGGCCTATATCACTCTCCATTCCTTCAACTATGTCCACATAAAATCACGTCTATTCTCCTTTCCGTAGTCATATGAAAGACGAACAAACAGATACACTTTCACATTTTTAATATTAGGTATGGCTTTATGTATGTAAAATTTAGTAAATAAGTTTCGATATTGCTTTACTAGAGACACTGGAACATCATCCATGTTAGATCGAAACTCACTTTTGTCCATATTAAGTAAGATACGAAGTAACTTCTGTCTGACATCCTATTTTGATTTACTAACCTTAGGTTAATCAAGTTTTATTGCCTGCTAAGAAAGATTTCTCTGGAGAAAAAATAAAATACTTTTCCTTTATTAAAAATTCATAAAGCTTACGATCCATTCAATACAACGTGGTTTCTTCTCATCGAGTCGATAGTACGGTGAATAAGCATTCCAACAAACTGTTCCATAGGCTGTAAGACTAAAAACTGGTCTAGGAACTTTGATGCACCAGGCATGATTACTTGGGATATTTCAAACCATAACACTACATAGGTTAAATGTCTTGAATAAGTCTCATGTGATATTCGGTATAACCAGTTCGTAAGGTTTTCTCGGGGCCCAAAGGGCGTAAACCAAAACCCGTTTCATCCCTTGGGTCTATTTATGTAGTTGAGTATAGAAACATATATATTTAAAGAGGGGTGAACACCGATGTCAATATCAGACGCAGCGTTTGTCCTATTTGATGGAAGTTTTCCGCATACGTTACATAGGCACCCGCAAGGGAAAGGGATTTTTAAACTTGGCTCTATAGGGTAATATAAACTACATAAAACAGTAAAAAATAAATGCAAAACAGAGTGTAGAACGCGTCTCCAAAAGCATAGCATAGGCATCCGGTCTGATGCACCGTTGACTTGCAAAAGGTCGTTTGTGGACGATGAAAGCAAAGATCCGGGATCAAGGTAGGGAAGAAGATTGTCCAGTAGTGGACTGTTATACGTTGAAGAGATATCCAAAAGCAGTTAGTATGTCCAGACAAAAATGTTCAAATAAATGACGATATAACAAATGATTTGAACGTCACAATATAAATAAATTATTAACCCTATATAAGGTTCGATAAAGACCCATTGGTATTTTCACCCGGATCGATTCTGTATAATACAAAGAGTCAGATTTCTCTTGTTTGTGGGATCTTATTTTGAATCCTTACAAGAAAGAGTAAGTAGTGCTGTCCGTAAATAAATATCCGTAATAAGTTTGTCTTAAGATACACTTCAGTGTCCGCCACATTTAATCTACATAATTTTATGCAAAAAATTAAAAAAGGTTCCAAAATACCTCAACTGAACTATGGTCAAAAGGAACCAAGCAATAAAACCAAGTTTCTTAAACAGTCATTACTCAAACTTAATATCATTAAAGAAAGACAACAATGACAATCTACAATTGAACTGGCAAAGTAACAGATTGTCAGTCGCAAGACTCGAAAACGTTAATCGTACCATCTTGTAAGAATTCTCAGCACCAAAGTCGTCAAGAAGCAGTTACAAACTCGAATTGGGAGTCCAATCAATCCGAAGTTACAAATTACTTTACTTCATATTTTAATTAAATGAAGAAAGTTTCTGATAGCCTTGTGTTATAATTTATTCAAGAGCCAATACAAAAGGCAATGACTATTACTGGCTTCACCAAAAGCCTGCCAATTACTTGTCTATTATTTCAATATTATTTATGTACATTAATTTGTCTTCACTTAAACTTAAACTTAGGTAAGGCGTTTGCTCGTTTTTTGGTTTTCTAAAGTGATTCTGAGTTGAATTACTAGTTGAGTTGTCTAGGTAGGTAGAACCGCAGTCCCAGATATCTTCCTGTAAAATGGGAGTGTTATGCATTTCTCGTCATGTAAAATGTGTTTGCACTACTGTTCGGGATGAGGGCACTGTAGCCAGTAAAATTACGGGTATAAGAGAATAACATCTGTCGTCACAGGTGATAGGCGCAAGGCAGTGTTGACGGAAATAATGACTTCTGTCTTATTGATTTCCTTCAACAATGCACCTGTAATGGTCAGGCGAAACACTCATCAGCAGTATGCGATCTGACCGTCCCGTACATTTTTTTATAAAAAGTAATTCTAAGCACATTGAATATTGAGAAGAAACATAAAGAAAGAAATAAGTTCAATTCACAAAAGACTGTCGCGTACAAACATATTAAGCGTGAATTAATGAGGTGCGTAATCCGTTTGCCGCGTGACATCGCAAGCCATCAGCGGCGAAACTTTGTCCCGAAAAATCCACAGGCAAGTGTGTCTAGCTAATAGCGAGGAAGATTCGCAACGGTACGAAGAAGTGAACGACTTTTCTCGCAAACGGGATAAGGGTTGTGCCGTACTAACAGACAAGCCAAGATATTTTTTTTTTTCATTTCATAAGATAAACGAGCAGAGGGTTTCCTTAATGTTCAATCACCCGTGAATATCGTAACTCCAGGAAGCAAAGAACGCGTTGTAAGCCTCTATAATACGCATTGACAAAGGAAAAGTAGAGAAGTGGGGAAGTGGAGATTGTGAACTATAGGGCTATCGTCCCCACTCAATCGTCGTCACAATGCGGATATTTTGCATTGCTCTGGCCATTAGGCAATGTCATGGGACAAAAACTGATTCAATATTTTGATTCAGATTTCTAAAAATCTATTTCAGAAATATCAATTGATATACATTTAATTTGGGGAAAGACCAATCTTCTCTTTATACTTTTTACACCAAATTCACTTCACTCCAAAGACTTCAAGGACAGCCATTAAATTTCTTTGCAGCCGTGCGCAGTTTTATTGACGATTATAAAAGCATCCGATAACTTCGAAAATAATTTGGTACGTGGCGGGATTTGAACCTGCACCCCCTTCAGGTCGGAAAGCAACAGCCCACACCCAAAGGCCACCGACGTTCCGAATATAATCCATATAAAATATTTTGTATAGTAAAAAGTCGTAGTGTTACTCATGTGTCGAGATTGAAGAACTCTACTTCAAAAATAACCTATTTAAGAAAAACTAGGGGTACCTACCTTAATTTTTACTGAATTCTTAATATTACTTGTACAGCGTGTAACCTTTTCTTTGATGAAATATCTCCAGGAGACGTCTAACAATAGAGTTTCTATTGTAGCAATTACGTTCCTCGTTATATCTATCGCCTCGCTGTCCACATTGCGCAAGGCTAAACGACCCAAGTTATATTTTCGCTACATTCGACTCCTAATGCCGTCGCAGAGGGCCGCACATGTATCGAAATACCTCTATATTTTCAACCCGCGCCTTCGTACATAATAAAGCGACTGATATCGTACCTTGAATACTAACTGCCCATCAAATTGTATTCATTCGCTGTTTATATAATCGTATTAATAATTGATTTTCTCTACAAACGACATCACATAGAGATTCAAAACTATGTTATAACAAAAGTGACAATCATACAGTCATTTAGGGCAGAGGCCTGTGAGATTCAAAGAGCCAATTAAAGGTCACCATTCCTATAAAGTAAAATAAACGGGTATAAGAGACCTAAATCTGTTGTCTCGGGTGTCGGGCGCATGAGGAATAAAATAACTTATTATCAGTAGTAAGTCTCAATCGGTACCTCAATCTCTCTCATGGTCAGGCGTGTCACTTACTATCAGGTGAACGTTCTGACCACCCTGTACACTTTGTAAGATAAAAAAATTTAGACCTCGACCTAAATAATTTGTATTGATTTTTTTTTACATATATTAATAAATGTTATTGTATATAGGTACATTATTACGGTAAATGTTAATGTAAAAAACAAATAATTCACTTAAAGTCGCCAAAATAAATATGTTCATCAAATTGTTCAATGGAGCGGACAGATTGAAAACACAATTGGAAACTAAGTTCACAGTTAATTGAATTTATAATTATCAAAATAAAAGTTTCCAATACACAGCTCAATAACAACATGGATGCCTACTGCACTCAGGTGCCTTGGTGATAAATAAATATATTTTTATTTTATACTAAAAATGTACACAACACCTTAAAAAACAAAAATCAAAAGTTTTCTTTTTACTACAAATAATGGCCAATTTGCAAAGCGATTTTAACCAATACAGCATAAATTCTTATCCAATTAAATACCTTAAATACATTGTCAATTTAATGAAGACCTATATGGCCCTTTACAGCATATAATTTTAATAAATATTGTCGAAGATATTACTGATTAAAAAATTGCGCAACGTAACGTTTGCGGCGGTACCAGCCGACCGGGGAGGCGGGGTTTTTTACGAAGATCACTATTGCACCCGGCGAAGCATGGGCTAGTTAACTATAATCCATTACACGGGACTAATGCAGATTGGTAAGTTTACAAGACAACCGTGGTTAAATCCATAACCAACAGCTGAACGTGCCTAACTGGAATACTCCAAGTATATACTCCAGGAATTTACTCCAAAAAATCAATGCAAAATATCGTAATGAATGTATGCAACTTGTTGCACTGAAATTGCATTCCAATGGAATCGGACCCTAATAAAGGCAACATTAGTGTCCTGCAGCTCCATAAATTGCGGCAACACCACTCTCGACCACAGCGAAATTTCAATGAGATATGAAACAAGCTTGGTCGGACTCGAGGGTCCGGTCGAGCTCTGTTGAGGCTTTGGCCATTTGATTATTTAATTACAAGTTTACACAATAAATAGCTAACATTCCTGTAAGACCTGCTTGCCTGAGGGAAGCGTTTGTGTACCTTGATCTTACCTTAAGCTTGACCTTACTAATTACCAAAATCTTAAGTTGTTACCATATAAATAATTACAAATAAGATTGATCATTAATCATATCTAACAATTTAACATTTTAAGGTCAAAGTTGATAAAAATGTGCCAGTAAAATCCAATCCAAAGCTGCCGAAAAATCCAATCCAAAGCTGCCGAAAGGCCTATCCTATCGCACCGACATATAAGAAAATATAATTCAATTGATGCTACAAAATCACATTGTTAGTTACTCAGATTATAACTTCGCACTTGAAATTTAAAATTAATTATTTTTTCTAGACAGGTAATTAATTATTATACTTTCATGGGTATAGAGTATTTGGACTAATTAACAAAAGTTTAAGTTTAATATTATTGCTCTGACTCAACTAGTTACAGGACTAAACATGAAGTTAGATAAAATACAAATAATTTCAGCCTTATCATTTAAACCTTTGAAGCGTAAATAAATTAAAGATGAGTTTATTCAGTTAGCAGAATGGCGTCTCATAAACATAGAGGTAATAGCCAATTACAATCTGCTGGTCGTTCCCAAAGAAATTTCGAGAGCACGGCGTCTTCGTAACGCTTTTAAATGAAAATTGACAGCGGGAACTTTCCAAGGGAAACGTTTTCATTAGCATAATTTAATATTGAAAACCTTTTGGATTTATTCGCGGAAACAATTCGAATTTCTATAGTACCGATGGAATATTCGAGGTTATTGTTTTTGTTCAGAACAGGCAATTATTGGGGTCGTGTAATAACTGAGGAACCTGTAATAAGGTTGCTTGCGAGGGTACTTCAGTCTCACCTATTTCTCACGACATTTATTCGGAGAGGTGATGGTCCAGCCGTATCGTGCGTTCATTATACGTAGCCATGACTGAAACCGGTCGGACATCATCATCATACGTAGCTAATGTCAGTTGTTTGTGGCTGCCTTCCGTAGCCCGGGGGATTCTTCGCACCGTGACCGCGACCGCTGCCGTGGTCGGGAAAAGTGGGGCTGCCGGGAACTGGGGGCCGATTCTGATTGGCGATGCTCATGGGGGGAAAACGCCCGTAGGCTGGTGACCATGCTGGGCAGGCGGGTTGGTGACCAAGGCGGCCCATCTGAGATGACCATCAACAGAGAACCCACCCGCCCACAGACGCGTGCGATGGCTACCCTTGGTGGTTTTAGTGGGTAATTCCGTCGCCGTGGCGGGCCCACTCCCCCTTGGAGTAGCGATGGACTAGTCCCACATATCCCCGCCGTCCCCAATGGCGGGTTAAAAGGCGGGTTGGTGACCGCAGTATGAACCAGTACGCAGGATGGCGCTGCTGCCCATCTGCTGTATATTATCTTTGTCGGCTTTTACCACACCCTCGGGGGAAGGGGTTTCTATTTTATTCTGCTTTCCCCACACGGCATAAGAACTAAAACCACCTTATTCTTACAAGATCTATGATGACTCACAGCAAAAGAAGCACCGATAAGTTATCAATATGCGTTGCCAAAATGTTGAATCTTACTATTATAAACGATATTATAGAATGAGAAATTCGTAACGGTATCCTCAATTACTAGGATTAAAACAAGCAGTGATTAAAATTAGTCTTACTTCCTTTAACAAAGTAAGACCTACGTAAATGAATTTACTTAGATTATATAAATTTTGTTATTAGAAATCTAATCCAAGTTGAAAGCCAGAAACTTCAGTTTCCAAGAGTTTATTAGTTTATTTTACACTAAGTAAAATCAATTTATTACCGTAATTACTTAAGTAATCATACTTGAGATGTCATCATCATCAGCTCATTAAACGTCCCCCGAGAGGCACGAGCCTACCCGTATAGGGTATTAGGCCTTAGTCGTCCACGCGGGCCCAGTGCGGATTGGACGACTTCACACACAACCTTCGAATCTCTTCGCAGGCGTGCATGAAGGTTTCCTCACGATGTTTTCCTTCACCGTAAGAGCGTCGGATGACGTACATATATTTTCGAAAATTCGAAAATACATTGGTACGTGTCGGGATTTGAAACTCAGCCCTCCCGGTAGGAAGGCGACAGTCCACACCACTGAGCCACCGACGCTCTTGAGATGTAGCTAAATCTAAAACATTTATTATACCACAACATCATTTAGGTAAATTAACGACCGGATTCCACTACAAAGGAGACATACACCCATCAATTTACACGAGCCCAACAAAACGCCCAGTTACGAGTGATATTGTACGCGTATACAGTGGCTTTGGCGTGATACCTAAGCTGCGTCTACCCTCATGATGGATAGCTTCCTTCCCAACCCTTGACGTAACGACCATAGAGTATGTACATCTAGAAGGACTACTTTTAATCTCACGCAATTTCACTCCACGGTTTACCTTGCATTTTGTCCGGTTTTGTTTTGAAATAAGCTATAATTAAAGACTACAGGTTCCGGCAAGATTTTTAAACTGTATATTATATCATCATCATCAGCTCATTAAACGTCCCCACTGAGGGGCACGAGCCTACCCGTATAGGGTGACTAGGCCTTAGTCGTCCACGCGGGCCCAGTGCGGATTGGACGACTTCACTCACAACCTTCGAATCTCTTCGCAGGCGTGCATGAAGGTTTCCTCACGATGTTTTCCTTCACCGTAAGAGCGTCGGATAACGTACATATATTTTCGAAAATTCGAAAACACATTGGTACGTGGCGGGATTTGAACCTCAGCCTCCCCGGTAAGAAGGCGACAGTCCACACCATTGAGCCACCGACGCTCTATATATATCATATAATATTATAAAAAAAATACTCTTCCAGTGTTATGTTTCTTCGAGAAAGGCTATTATAGGCTATATATCATCACGCTTAGTACAATTGAAGCAGCATGGAGCAATGTTTCAAAATCAGGAGTTTTTTTTTCCAATTG
This sequence comes from Leucinodes orbonalis, assembly GCA_019425675.1. Classification (NCBI taxonomy): domain Eukaryota; kingdom Metazoa; phylum Arthropoda; class Insecta; order Lepidoptera; family Crambidae; genus Leucinodes; species Leucinodes orbonalis. The sequence goes on along the minus strand of PQWD01002746.1, from coordinate 11,631 downwards.
AAAGCTTCCGCTTCGTGCACTACGTAAAACCGTTTGGCTAAAGCCTTGCACATGGCAGTACTGTTCCTCTTGAAAGTTCTAAAATAATTGGCCAATTGCGTGCCGGACGCGCAAGTGGAGGGTTCCACAGCATCTAGTAACATAAAACAAAATATTTTTATTTACTTAGGCACCTACTACTGCTTTATTATGAGCAACTAGTTCACCGTTTATGACGTATGAAAATGGTTAGCACACTCAAACCTTATTTTGCTAACCTATTTTTTTCTAAAATAATGCATTATTTATTTGCCAAGGTGTTATTATAAACGTGATATTGATTCTTAGACAAATATTACTATTATTCATCACAATTATTTAATTTAAAACAATATTGCCCTTTACATCATTCGATTTAAATGAATATTTAAGGATATACCGCAGTTCTAACTCACCTACACAAACGAAGTAGCAGGTTAATGTTAGCGTTAGCCCAAAGTAACCATTCCACGCAAGCGCAGTCATGCGCAGAAGCTAGTTAACAACATTGATAATCAAATATTAAAATTATCATTTTAAATTACTTTTTTATTGAGTATAAAACTAACCGATCAGGATGTTTGAGAAATGGACAAGTATTTTTTACCTTTTCTAAAATATCAAATAATATTTTTACATTTCCCTTACTTCCCTTCTGTACTCGTAAGTGCTCTCATGCCAAGACGGCAAACTCACCTCGCAATAAAATGTCGACTCAGTAATATACGAGGGATAAACTATGAATGGCGTAGTTGTTATTTGGTAAAAAGTCGAATTTGCATAATTATGGGGCTCTTAGCATAATACCCCGGCTTGTACTTTGTTGAATAAAACTTTCATGTAATCCCCAAACAATTTCCGGTCCACGAGACCCGTTGTAAATGCACTGGGGAGGTTAAAAGGCAAATAAACCTTAAAGTACCTCAAAGTTAGTACGCCATTAAATTTTAATTATGTATACGAGACACGAGAATTATTAAATGCGGTACTCATAAGGGTATTTATTTATTTATTTATACATTGAATAAGACACAAAACCCTCCTGGATATGGACAGTTCCTGATAATTTGAAAGAATGATAAACCTGTTCGACAATATCTGGCACACAATGAGTGTAGACAAATTTAATGTATCAGCGGACTTCTTTAGGTTTTGAGAATGACATTGTTTTTAGAACGTCGGTGGCTCAATGGTGTGGATTGTCGCCAACCTACCCGGAGGGCTGAGGCAAATCCCGCCACGTACCAATGTGTTAACGAATTTTCGAAAAATATATGTACGATATTCGACGCTCTTACGGTGAAGAAAAACATCGTGAAGAAACCTGAGCCCGCTTGCGACGAGATTCTAAGGATGTGCGTAAAGTCGTCCAACCCGCACTGGGCCCGCATGGACGACTAAAGCCTAATTATCCTATACGAGCAGGCTCATGCCCCTCGGTGGGAACATCTCAGGAGCTGATGACAATGTTGTTTTGAAAATTGATATCTTATATTTAGTGGCATGATAAAATATAACAAAGAAAGTGTGTGAATCAAGAAAAAAATAGCACGTCTTTGTAAACATACTATTAATTTAAGTTTTAAATACCTGACTCAGGTCCCTGCTCAAGGGAGTGGAGATCTTGCTGCGACCGCCTCCTCTGCCGATAATCAGCCCGATAATCGGGCCAGCGACCATACTGCGCAGGAGCGTTCAGGTACTCCTGAGACGAAAACCTCGACGCCCTCGGCGGAGAAATCCCATTTGGCTGTAGTAGTCATGACGGAACACAACGTCAGGGTGACCCGTGATCCCTCCGGGGGCTATCTGGCTCCCAAAATGACTACGATGACCTAGATATTCCGGTTTCATCGGTGGTCCGTCGGTCAATTCGTGTCCATGGATGGAAGTTGAACGCTGGGGGCCGTAATCTCTCATTCTATTAGAATATTCCATGCCCATTCGATGTGGAGAATAATCAATTCCTCTGGGACCCATCTCAAAATGACCATGCGGTCTACTGTTTCGGTAGAAATGGGGTGAAAACGGATTCTTGCTTTCCTGGTTTGCAGGTCGAGCGGGACTATAAGAGGTATCCTTAGGTTTGTCTTCAGATTTAGAAACTTTATCACCGTGACTAGGCTGACTAGATTGAGGTTTATCAGTACCGTTTTGACTAGGTTCCTTCTTTGGAGTTGTTTCAGTTGAAATGGTTTGAGGTCTAGGAGTCTTGTGATGAGGAGAAGACTCCGTCATATCGGCTGACGCTCTACGGTTGAACTCCTGGACCTTCTCAGGAACAAAACCTTGTTGCGGCACTTGTGACATTTTTTACTCACTGAATTTTGCGATACGACATTAAAAATTCATACACTCACTACAGTTATATATTTTATGTATATTTTAAAAATTGACTACACAAATCCGTATATCAAAAGTTTAATAATTGTATTTATAAACTACGTTTTAGTATATGCTTAATATAAACTACTAGGTGTGCAATATGTATAGGAAAATAATCACAACCGAATACACAGACTGGAAAAATATAACATTTAACATTTGTAACTTCATAGCATAGATTTAAATATGGCGAATGATGACCGACTTTGCCCTTTATTAGTAACGTAAAACCTATGCGCTTTACAAAAGGAAAACTTGTTGCTCATAACATAATCAATTGCAATCTATGTTGTTAACTTATTTTTGGTTTTAAATTATAGTCTTAGACGTTAATGCTGTGATATTATCATATTTTTGTCAATAAGTCTGAAAACATAACACATCAATCACTATTCAGTTCAGTTTATTCAAGAATTCCCACGCATAACTTTTAACCGGCACGGTTCAAGCAAGGGAGTATGCTAGGACCATTCTTCTATATCGTTGTTATTGTTAGTAAAAAACCGGGAGCACAGCAAACCTTGTAACACCCTAATACAATACTCTCTTATATAGAATGGGTACAAACAAATCGAATTACCCTCTGTGCGGGACACTAACTGAATTCCCTCTACTTGGGGTGGTTCCGCAATACTTACAAAATTGGACCGTATCGTTTGAATTATATGGTGTACATTGCTTAGTACGAGGTGATCAAAAGACAAATGTCTGAGATTAACGACGTACAGAATAGAAAAGCAGTGGATCATTCCGAAGCCTTCTAATTCCGTAACTGAAATTCAGTGGTTTTTCTTATTTTGTAGAATTAATTTGCTTAAAGAATAAGCCCTACACATGACTAATTCACTAAACTTTTTATTAAATCAAATAAATATATTTTTAAGATACTATTTGATTTATCAGTTTGTATCTTCATCACCATAATCAGTCTGTAACGTCCAATTGCCGGGGCGAGGCATAGGGAGATTGGGTAAGTGATGAGTTGTGTATGAACTACAAATTATTTGGACTGCTTTAATTCTTTAATAAAATACCACAAAATCTTGCCGAATTGCCTTTTCACCAGTTTAAATTAAAGATTAAAAAAACCCTCATGAAAAAAGGTTACTATACAATAGAAGAATATTTATCGGATAAAGATGTGTGGTCTTGCACTTAGTGTTCCAGTTACAAAATCTTTGTAATAAATTATTGTAAAGCTATGTTGTAGGTAAATGACAAAACTGTAACCACGATATAAAAGATTAAATGAGTAACTCGAGTTTCTTGCCGGCTCTTCTCGAAGATCCTACTTATTCCGAACCGGTGGTAGAGTCACAAAAAATATGAATAATAACACTTGACGATTCAAAAGTATCTGTAACAGATTTATTTGAATAAAGATTTTTTTCTTTCTTTCTTTCAATTTTATTTAATTAATTACAGTATATTAATTTATAAGATATATATTGAATAAGCGTCAATTTTAATACTCTCGACCGTTGTAAAATTCGATTTATCAATATTTCTACAAGTGCAAAGCCGGGCCTGGCTTTAGTCCAATTCATTAGTTAAAATACAATACCATAACCATACCTTTAAATCCCGGTAGGTCAAAATGACCTACCAGGATTTAAAGGTATGGCTCAGTGGTGTGGACTGTCGCCTTCCTACCGGGAGGGCTGAGGTTCAAATCCCGACACGTACCAATGTATTTTCGAATTTTCGAAAAATATATGTACGTTATCCGACGCTCTTACGGTGAAGGAAAACATCGTGAGGAAACCTTCATGCACGCCTGCGAAGAGATTCGAAGGTTGTGTGTGAAGTCGTCCAATCCGCACTGGGGCCGCGTGGACGACTAAGGCCTAAACACCCTATACGGGTAGGCTCGTGCCCCTCGGTGGGGACGTTTAATGAGCTGATGATGATGATGAGGTCAAAATGAAATCTACGGAAAACCCTTTTTACATACGCAAAACAATATACAAAGGTATGTTTTCATAATTATGAATAGAATACCAAGAACTTCCGCTTAGCTTTAATCCGTTTCTAGCTTAGTCCGAATTTTCATTACAAAAGGTAATACACCCGACTTCACATTTCTCTGAGACAAACTACCAAATTTCCTAACCCAGTCCTATGTTATTAAGGATACCCTCATTTATAACTCATATTTCTCCTTTTGTATTTGATAAGGAGACTGTTATATATTCCTTCATATGTCTATTATTAGTTGTTAATCAATTATACGATACGAAGACTGATCATACGTCAATAAAAATATTTGTTCGTTGTGATTGATTTGCTTATATTTGAGATGGAATAAAACGGAATGAAGATAAAAAGAAACGGAAAACATAATTAATCATATTATTTACCCTTAGATGTGATCAGTTAAATTATTGGTACTTAATAGTGGAACTATTCCAAACAAGTTATTTAAAGACTAAATAGGCGAACGGTCCGGTCTTCTTTTCAACAATAAAAGGCCTAATGAAAGTTCATATTCTAAAATTAGAGCCTGTATTTTAATCGAACTTCAAACGCTAAAAGAGAACGCTTGACGACCAATTATTTAGGGGTTGTTCTAAAATCAGAATGAAACATGACTTTTATTCGGGTTCGGAATAATTAATAATAATAAACTTTTATTGCACATAAATAATTACAACGGAAAACATAGACAGAAAAAAAGTGTACAATAAGGGTCTTTTACTAAAAAGCAATTTCTATCAGACAACCTTCGAAGAGGGATAGTTTATTAATAATGATTAATTGGGCTGTGCAAAAGTTAGAACTCTAAGTTATATAAAATATAAAATACATATATATTTCAACCATACTACACAAATAACAATTAAACAGTATCTACACATATCCTCGATGAAATATTCTATAGTACATTCACATAAGTCTCTCAAACTATAAGAAGAGAAAGAAAAAGAAGAATTAAAAATTCCGGTGCAAGTATGAAGTATTACGGGGAATTAGAACGGAAATATGATTAACACGAGATTTGAAATAGGTAGGAGTGAGAATTTTGAATAGATACGGAGAGATTTCCATAATGTCTGAGCGAACACGAAGATTTTGAAAATAACTGGTGGAATGTAGGGCAGTAAGATGAGTTCGGCAAGATCGGATTCACTTTAGAGAAGGAAGAATTAAAGCAATATCTGAGGTAAGGTGAGAACACGGTTGAATAAATATGGTAAAGCAGAGAAGAAATGTAGATCGGTCGTGATGACAGTTAGCCATTTTAACGTCCCGATATTGAGACCATATGATTTGCAGCCGAAAATAATGCGTATACCGTAAGTTTTGGAGGCCTCAGCTATTCAGAAGCGATTCACTATGTCAATAGCAACAGTCGATAGTAGGATAGGCATACAGAGTTTGCACAAGAGAATTTAGTAGGTTAGGCAGAAGTTCCGAAGCCGAGAGAGAGAACTGTTGATGCAAACATTTCCTGCACACCTCACCGGACATTTTCCAATTAAGAGATATCCATGAGATACTAGATTTTTTCACAACTTTGCTAGGGTATATGGACTCATCAAATAATGAGGGCATTAATCCCAATCAATCGTGAACCAACCACGAACTACCTATAACATGACCTGGTTTTATTTGGGTTGCTGACCAAAATCCAAAAGCTTCACTCCATTCCAAACTCGAGATAGATCAGCATTATGGTATGGATTCTTTGGGGACTGTCAGCTACCTTGCAATTACATTTGGCGATCATCTGCATATAGTGGTAAAAGAAGTGAGATTCGATAATAGTAATTAATAAAAATAGAAAAAGGAAGGGGGACAGAACCACTTGCGACGCAGAGGAACGAACGCCATGCAGAATGAATTCTCACCGATGCGCTGTCTGCGCCATGCAAGTAAATAGACGAACCAAGCACGTTGGAGATAAGTTAAGGAGGTAATAGTCGCGATAGGATATCAAAGTCAACGTATAATTAAGTTCTTTAAAAACTAAACTGATAAAATTTTCATTTCAATGGTTTATTATAACATATTATACAAGCTGAAAGTTTGTTTGAAACGCGCTAATCTCAGGACTACTGTCGATTTGAAATTATTTCAGTGTTAGATAGTTCATTTATCGAGGACGGCTTAGGCTATATATCATCAAGCTACAAGCATAGAGCGGAGCACAATGAGAATGTTCAAATCCGGGGAAATTTCTTACTTGGAGATTCGCTGCGTACGCTGCGTAAACGTTAAGTTTCGAAAAGTCATGTATGAGAGTATGTTACCTTTTAGTCTACAAAAAGTCCGCGACAGCCTATTTTTAGGTTAGCTCCTATAACAGACTTTTTAATAAAATAAAATTTCTAAATTTGCATCATTTTTTGTGAACTATTTTCATAAATATGATATCAATCCTTATCTAAATAAAACTTTATTTATAAAAGTATTCATTTTCAACAAAATTGCCCTTTACATCATTCAATTGAAATGAATATTCTTATGAGATATCGCAGTTTTAAACTCACCTATATAAACGAAGTAGCGGGTAAAAGAGAGCGTTAGGCCAAAGTAACTATTCCACGCGGACGAAGTCGCACGCTAAAGCTAGTTACAGAATAAGAACAAATAACGTTACTCTTAACCTGAAAGGTAAAGACAGACTTAAACTTTACGTTGTGGTTATCAATTAAGAATTAATTCGTGATCTGTTATATCGTAGCTTTTGCATACAAACCTTCCTCGATCCCATCATGTTATTCCAGTAATTTATAAATAACCTTCCCCCGCTGTGCTACTTTTCACCCAACTTCTGTCACGTGTACCGAATTTCCGATACAATCTCTGTTTTGCACCCTTTATCGGTAACATGTTTTTGTCAGCGATAGAATCTAAGAGCGTCTGCGGCAAATTTACCAATAACGGAGCCTTCCTCGCTTTCAATTTAAAGACAATCTTAAGCTAGAATATTTCTGACTCTAGTGATTGTTTATCGGTCGGATCAGACTTGGTGGATCACCAACTCTGATCTCACTCACTCTCCTGAAAGAGCTATTTGGGTTGAGATTTTTTATTTGCTGAATTTACACTATCATAAATATAAATGCTACTAAAATTGCTATCAAGAAAACCGTTAAACTGTGAAATTCGGTTTTTGCGTCACATACCCGCCCGATAATTTAGATCGTGCCGATACGCAAATTTCGTTTCATATTCCCCACCCTATAGTTCAGAGTTTTTGTCAACATCCACCGGCCGGAGTGGCAAACAAAGCGTCCCTCATCAAGCCCGTCCATAATTGGGCGGTGGCCGTAATAGGTGACATGCCCTGTGTCAACCGACAGCTCCAAATTCACGTATAATGTTACAATTTTGCTTTTCCTGTTTGCAGGAATATGTTTATCTTAAATTAATGGTAGGTACACATATTTATAATATCACTTAAGTTGATTGGAAACAGTGATTTTAAATGTTATTTAAGTAAATAACATTTTCACTACGTATTTATCACTATTAAGACGTATAAAAGATAATTTAGCTTCAAGAATGTAGCCTTTTGGGCTGGAATTAATTCTATTCTATTTTCGCTGATTGCAATCTATCTATCACATTAAAAGTAAATTTTAAACTATTGGCTAAAAAATTAACGCCTAATTTGTAATAAATTATTTTACTTATTATAACTTATTAAAAGTAATAGTATATCAATGTTTTGCCATCGTAAAAGTGGCAACTAAAACCATTTAAATAATAGTCATATGAGGCCGAATACTATATGCAAGTATGTTAGTCACGGGATAGCGGAACGCTAACGGCCTCGGCTAATTGGTAACATTACCCGACGGCCGCCGGGCGGCGCCACTGCTCGTACCCGGCAAATGCGGTGTTTGACCGATTTTTTATATTCAGTGACATAATTAGCGTATGCCTTTATGGTGTTTGAAAAACATTATTAATTATTTTATTTGGCTGACTAAAATACTAATACAAAAACAAATTTCTGAAGCAAAAGATTGAAATATATAGAGGCTCCAGTACATAAATTATGCTGACACTAATAGCGTTTTAGGGGGGCAATATATTAGACAATGTTTAACAATTCATATCTTACCAAATTGAAATTGTGAGCTTCTTGTGTAGTATTTAACTACTTTATAATGTCACAAATTGTACAGGACGGTCAGGACTCTCACCTGATGGTAAGTGATGGCATTGAAGTAGACCAACAACCGATAGACAGTTATAATTCTCCGTCAATGCTAATGATGTTAGGTCTCTTTCACTCAATTTCACTACCTACAGTTCCCTATTACAGTGTTTGTTATTTTTCCACATTTTATCTTCCCCCGCATGGTCCCCGTAGTGGGTTACGGCCCAATCTCCCAATGGGTCTGCTGTGATAGAAAGACTGTCCCAGCTGTGGGACGTTAAAGTTATTATATGTCTTACATAAATTTTATCAGAACAGCAACAAACAGCCTACTCGAATATATCGTATCGGATTGGACGATTTCACACACAACCTTTGAATCTCTTCGCAGGCGTGCATTAAGGTTTCCTCACGATGATTTCCTTCACCGTAAGAGCGTCGGATAACGTACATATAATTACGAAAATTTGAAAACACATTGGTACGTGGCGCGATTTGAATCTCAGCCGATAGAAGGGAAACAGTCCACACCATTGAGCCACCGACGCTCTTAATCGCATAAGGCATTATTAACATGAATTTATAAAGGACATGCTTGTGGAAAATGAAAATTGATCCAACATAGGTCATTAATCATGTTCCCGCTTATAATTTGAGCTGGAGGTCCTGCGTAACGATGGCTCGTATAAAAAGAGTTTTGGCGCCGAGTCATTGTGTTTGCAATTCGCAATTTTAAATCGTCTATAGATACGCTTGTTATAAACGACAGATTTTGTTAATATTGCCTAATTTATTATTTGGATAAAATGATGTTAAAAGTATAGATCGTGATATGTTCACAAAACAATTGAAAAAAGTGTTCCGAATGCAGCGACAGCACACACACATATTTCGAATGAGCGTGCATTTACCTAAACAAAGAGCCTACAACTGTATTCTCTTTGGCGGTTCTATTTTGAGGCACGGGTGGCGTATCTACCTTTACATATACAGAATATCATTGTATCCCTGATTGTTCGAAATGAAAGCCGATTCGGCGCTTCGGGGCACGTTTTCAAAAGATACTGTTATGTTCGAATATACCTAAACGAAAAGATTTAAAGGCTATTTAAATTATAAGGCCTCTTTTGTCAAATAAGACTATAAACGCCGTACATTCGAGTCAGCAATACTATAACTTAGTCCTAAGTGCACAACTTGAAGCGTTACAAATTGATCCTCCGACATTGTCGGAATATTAATTCAGACTTGCGAATGCCTGCTTCAGTATTGTACTATGACCACAAACGCTAAGCTCGGATGATATTAATACCAGATTACCTGGTCATACCGTTTGTTCCTTTCGCATTAACCAACAACAGTGGGTGTACAAGCAGGACAGGGATACAAGCATGAATGCTGTTCAGGTGTTAAATTTATAGCCGAAGTTGGAGAAGGGGCGGTACAGGTTCGTTGTTAACGCTATTTGTATACATATTTGGAATTTCAATGACAATTTATGATGTAAATATGTACAGAGTTTTTATTTTAGGTACAAAATATTTAAGGACTAAGTTAAATTACTATCTGATGAAAACGGGACAAGCAGTATGCTTATGTAATACACTTGTCAGTCATCAGAGATCATCAGTATGTTATGCAACGTTTTTGGTAAAATACTTCCTACCTATTATATAAGGGTTCTACATTTCACACAATCGTGTTTAAACAATCTTTCGGAGCACAACACAACATGCACACCCTGTATACAACACACAAACGCTGAAAATTTTATCGTCATGTGCGTATTTTTGCTTTAACCTTAAAGATATCATCCCGTGAAACAGGAGTGTTATGCACTTTTGTGTTTCGGGATGAGGGCACTGTAGCTAGTGAAATTACCGGTTATGAGAGACCTAATATCTGTTGTCTCGGGTGACGGGCGCAGTGCAACATTGATGGAGGATAATAACTGTGTATCAGTTGTTGGTTTCCTTTAATGCCGCTCTGTCATGGTCTGGCGTATCACTTACCATCTGGTGAGCGTCCAGACAGTCCTGTACACTTATAACTAAAAAAATGTCATACTACGAGTATTATATGACTATGAAACAGTTACAAATCGTTGTCTTGGCCCTAAATTTAATACATTATTTATTAATTTCCTCAATCAATCATTATCACCTCCATATACCGAACGTATAAAACACAAAAGACTTGTAATATCACAAATACCAAAACCATAAATAAAGTCACCACAACAATAGCCGAAACTTCGCCGCGAAGTACGAGATTGATTTCTCTCCTAAATAAATAAAAAAACTCCACCATTCTTGAAATAACTTTTCAGTACGTCACAGCCGCACTTGAAATGCTTGAATTGGACTTAACCGTAAAATTGGGGCTGGAAATTGAACTTTAATATTAAGGGAATAGAAACGGACAGAAATTGGACTTTTCATTATTAAATGTATTTATAATTGAAAAAGAAGATTCAGTCTAATTCTGCGAACCTGTTACCTGAGCAAGTCACCAAACGTGGTGTATAAGTACGGGAAAAAACATCGAGAGGAAACCTGCGCACGCCTGCGAAGAGATTCAAAAGCATGTGCGTGAAGTTGGCCAATCCGCTCTGTTCCCGCGTGGACAACTACTTACTGCCTATACACTTTGACAAGCAGGCTTGTGCCCCTCGGTGGGGACGTTCAATGAGCTGAGATGATGATGATGATAGCCGCCTTCTACGTACTTTCTTTAATAACCTAGACTCTTAATTACAGACATAGATAATGATAACTTTAGTATTGTGACTAAAACAGTACCTACACTCAACATCATTTAGTAGGTAACCGTTTTTTTTAATTTTATTTTTCACAGAGCAATTTCATGTTAATAATACCAGGACAGATAAAGTTTATCGTAGCAAAACAGTTTATATGAAACAATTAGGTTATAATATAACTTTTGCTCAAACTAAAATCTATAAAGGTAGGATATGAAATAAGAATTTATTTCAGACTTAATTTTTAAAAATAATTATTATAAAAAATACTCTGTTTCGCAAAGGGCACGTTAAACCGGTAAAACCGTTATATACGGTGCATGAGCGTTCCTGTTCCATCTCTCTCAACAAC
>PQWD01002745.1:46943-57387 GCA_019425675.1 Leucinodes orbonalis | reverse complement strand
AGTTTGCACTACTAGCTTTAATTAAAAATTATAAATATATATATATAATATATTTATATATTATATATTATATTCAATAAAAATATATAATAAACTTACCGAAACAATTACATAACGACTTAGATAAACAATAAACTAACAAATGTACAATCACGAAGAAATATCAACCGAAAAATGACCGAGTCGCTTGGCACATACGTTGACTTATCTTTTTAATATATTAAATATATATAAAAATGCATTTTAATTTTGATCTTAACGCGTCATTAAAAGGGTACAAAATCAAAAGCACGAGTATACTACAATATCACTAAGACGTGCAGCGAGTGACGTGAGTATGAATGAAAATTTACCAAATTTACAGGACGGTCAGGGCGCTCACCTGATGGTAAGTGACCATGACAGAGCAACTGATAGACAGTTATTATTCTTCACCAGTTATTATTCACTGCACTACGCCCGTCACCCGAGACAACAGGTCTCTCATACCCGGTAATTTCACTAGATACAGTGCCCTCATCCCGAAACACACTAGTGCAAAACACTTCTATTTGACGGGACGATATCTGGCACTGCGATAGTGCCTACCTAGACGACTCAGTACCAAGTCTACCACCTAGTGAAGGGACAGGAGTAGGGTGTTATTATACACCTTCCTCTTCAATCTATCTATTAAAAAAAACCGCATTAAACCCGTTGCATAGTTTTAAAGATTAATCACATAGGGATATGGGGACGGGGAGAGGGATGGGGTTATGACATACGGAAGCGAAACGTGGTCGCTCACTAAGGGCCTCTTGAATAGACTCAAGGTTGCTCAGCGTGCTATGGAGAGGGCTATGTTAGGTGTCTCCCTACGCGATAAAATCCGAAACGATGATATCCGTAGGAGAACTAGGGTGACCGACATAGCCCAGAGTATTAGCAAGTTGAAGTGGCAGTGGGCAGGGCACATAGTGCGTAGAACCGATGGCCGATGGGGCGGAAAGGTTCTCGAGTGGCGTCCACTTAACGGAAAGCGAAGCGTAGGCCGACCCCCAACCAGATGGACGGATGATCTGGTTAAGGTGGCGGGTAGCAGATGGATGTCAACTGCAAGGGATCGGTCAGCGTGGAAATCATTAGGGGAGGCCTTCGTTCAGCAGTGGACATAATTAGGCTGTAATGATGATGATGAGGGATATGGGGACAGAGAGAGTGACTTTGTTTTATACTATGTAGTGAATATATGATGTGAAGCGACTTTGTTTAATTTGTTTTATACTATGTAAGTTGTTTTATATTATTGTACTTTGTTTTATACGATTATATGTGTGTTGTTGCAGGCGTAGTCCGCAGCCTGTGGGGCGTGTCGGACCGCGTCACTCAGGGGGAGAAGATGCTGCGAGACGCACACGAACGGTGGGCCGCACCGAGACACAAACACGTCGAAACCGGTATGATGTTTCATAGAAAATATAAGATAAACATTTATTAACCACACATATGATTCAGTATATACAAGAGAAGAAAAACAAAGAAATAGGTAATAATTATAATGTCTTAACTATGAGTCCAAAAACATATTTTTGTTTTTACATTTTTTTATGCGAATATAGAAGGATACACGAGCCGGCGACTACCCTTAAGAACTTACCTTGACCAAATTGGTCAAGTCCTTAAGAAGGGGTCCCAAGTAAAAGTAATAAAAGACCTTGTATGAAAAGATTGATGGATGTGAATGAAACTAGGGAAGTATGTCAGGACCGCGCAAAGTGGCGGTCCACCATCTCTGTCTACCCCTCTGGGACCAAGGCGTGCTCTTTATTTATACTTTTTTATTTACAGTTGAAGAGAAATCCGACGTCGAAGACTCGACCAGCGACAGCGCAAACAACGACAGTTCTGGTATGCTCATAAATGTATTTAGCCAAATTACATACAATATTAAATTAAGAACATGTCTATATAATTTTATTTAGGGACGACCTATGTTTTTGCTTCAGATAATACGTCTAAGGACAATACAGGTACGAGACGTAATGATTTAGTAAGTGGGCAAATGATTATTTGTGTCGTATGCATTGAGTAGAATAGTCGATTGGTTTTGTGATGTCCATACACTTTACGTGGGGTTGGGTTGTAATATATTTCTTTATGGCATGCATTTACTTATAAAGGTGAGTCCACTTTAAAAAAAAGGTTTTATTTATTTATTTTAGGACAGTTTACAAAACATACACTTATTACATTGACATTATACATACGTAAGCGATACTAACAAGTAGTGATGCCTTAATTACAAACTGCCACGACAAGCACAGCTGACATGGAAGCAGTTTAGCAAAATAAAAGTTAAACAGAATTTAATGTAAATAACATACTTAATAATACTCACCTAGAGTATAGGTTACAAGTGAGTACAACAATTACAAAATTACAAAATTATGTTAAAAGCAAAGTAAAAAAAAACAATATTAGGTATTATTATAATTTTTAACTACCAATTTTAACTATGCAATCTAAAAAACTAATAAAATAATTAAATTTATATGGCTTTTAAAACTTATATAAAGAAAACAACTATTTTCTAAATAACTGTAATGAAGATCAACTTGTAAATGATATTGTTACGAGCTGGGGGTTCCGGATAAATTATTGCCAAACACGAAGAAAACACGGTAACACACTTTATTAATTAACCACTATTTATTACACACAACACTAATTACACTTACACTCGTACTAATTAATCAATTAACGCACGCACTAAAATCCGTAATTAACACTGCACACTATAACACAACACTTTCCGCAAACACACGTAATAATCACTCGTTAACTCTTCACACTGTTATATCACACTCGACGATCCCTTAGATATCGCTGTATCACTCGCTTCTTCCTTGTAGTCGCAGGTATTTCGCTCTTCTTTCGCTCTTGAGTAGATCACAAGACTGCCGGCGCACCCATCGGCTCGCCTTATATACCTGTCCGCCCGCTAAGCTCGAAGCGTCGACGTCATTCTACGTAGTTCGCGAATTATCTAGAACATACTAGACTCTTTGCTATTTGACAATTCGCATGTCATACTCTATGGTGGCCTGACGTCACATATTAGCCGCCATATCTAATGTCATTTTAATTACGTCAATTCGTAACAATATCTTAGAGAATTGGGACGTTGACTGAGTTAAGAAAAAAATATGAAACCCTCATTAAATTTATTTCATCTCAATATCACAAATTATCCTTTTCAACCACATCTATTACTTTATTTTGAAATAACAAGGAAGGTAGGTATGACAAGTCATCATTATCATCAGCTCAATTAACGTCTTTACTAAGGGGCACGAGCCTACCCGTATCCGAGTGTATAGACCTTAGTCGTCCACGTGGCCTACTAGGCTTTACAAGTGCTTAGTCAATAATTTAAAATCAAGGTGTAATGTAAGTTATCTGTCAGTCAGTATTGGCGTATTAAATACGATTAAGTTAACTGATTAGTTGACATTAAATACAACATGAATAAGAAATAGAGCTTTTTAATGTGGACACACCTTTACTCGCTCATTTCCTACTACTAAATGCATGTAAATGTAGGTATTGTTGGTTGTTGTTCTTCCTTCGCCGTTTCCTTCTTGGTAGTGTTTCTGTCTTTGCACTTTAGTAGTCTTCAAGCTCAGATCAACAATTAACTAACTAAAAGCATAATCACGAAGAAACGTCAACAAAAAAATGTCCAAACGCCATGACACGTACGTACAGTTATCGTTATATTTAGAATGTAAATTTATTCATTGACTTTACGCGTGATAGAAAGTACAAAATCAAATGCACGAGCACACTACTATGTCATTATGGCATGTAGCGAGTGACGTGATTATGAATGAAAATTTTGCTCAACTGACGCGGTGGGCAGACTTTTGCCGCGGACCCTTTGTGCTGATAGTTTATTGTTTGTCTAAGTCTTCAAGTCGAATGTATGTGGGTTTGTAAAAATACATCTTGTGGTCGGACTTGTAGAGGATATAGTATGTCGGCAGCGTGGAGTCGTCAATTTGTCTATAAATTTACTTAAACAGGTGACCCAGTATAGGTCCTGAGTTAATGCCGAAAGTATTTTTCTCGATGGATCCATAGAACACGGTTTAAGGCAAATTAATACACATACTTTAATTATGTTGTAATTTTTAAATATAGATAATTTTTAGTTTACTAAAGTATTTCATCATTTAAGTAAAGGTTACTTCTTTTTTTAATAATTGTTGATAACACACAAAAAAGCTACGTGTAGTCCTGCATATTATGTTAATTCTATGCACTAATATACTACCAATATAAGACGTTAATGAATTATGGTAAAAGTTACTTATATTTTAAACGTTATTTAATATTCATAGACAATTCTAAAATATGGCACCCGTTGTTTTTATTCTAATGAACTGTACATTGAGCTGTGATTTTGAATATAGAAATGAATAAAAATTTTAACAATTATGGACCTATTATAATAGAACAAATATCGAAACATCTTTTGATAGATAAATACTAAATGATTAATTTATAGAATAGTAAAAGGTATTGGTATAACATGAGACTAAACTGCCGTACTAGTACTAAACTTCCACAATTTAACTCGTATCGTCCGAGATTTAAAATGAATTGTGTGTCAAAAGGTGGAGAAGAAGACGAAGAGAAGGGAGACAAGAAGACAGTGCGACAGATTCTGTCACAACTGTTGTCGAACACTTCCAACACCTCGCATCAGGTAAACGAGCTGTTTAATATTGGTCTTCAGTCAAAAATTGCCCTTTTTTTTTTTTTTTCAAAAGGAGAATCCTGCATTGGATACTGCCCATTCTAGGAGGAACGAGCAGTTATATCGGACTCCTACCGACTAAACTCCTCTGTGTCCGTGCGCTACGTCTGGTGACAGACTGCGGGCAAGCGCTGAGCGCATCCGACCATGCAGTCCGTCGACGCCGTCCGCGCGATGTAGGTGCGGGCCCGGCTATCCTCTTTCGGAGGCCCTGCAATACTAAGAGCAATTTCTGACATGTAAAAACAGCTTTATTTCGATGTCAGAAATTGCTCTTTGACCAAATGGACCAATGACTTGCGAAAGGTCGCAAGGCTGGTAAGGGCTGGATGAGGAAAGCATAGGACCGGGATATCCGGATCCGAATGGGGAAGACTTATGGTCAAGTAGTGGATTGTAATAGCTTAGAAATAGAGACGAAAATACGTCAGGAATGACTTATCTAAAACCATGAATTTTTATCTCGTTTTTCATTGCCCGTAGTCAAATTATGGGCATCCTTGGAATATAATCGAATTTGCCAATTGCCGGGTGTAACAACAACGAAAAGTGCATCCGGAAAATAGAGAAGTGGTTTTGAGAAACTACTTTCATGATGTACCTAAATTCGGCTTTAGGTATTTTTGTATAGGTAGTTTTATTTAATTTATTATACATTGCTGGCTGGCTGTATGGCTGGTTGGATTAGAACTTTAAATTCATAGTCCGCCACCAATGTATTATGATAAGTTCATTACATAATCAGCTTATTAAACGTCCCCATCGAGGGGCATGAGCCTACCCCTACGCGGGTATAGGCCTCAGTCGTCCACGCGGGCGCAGCGCTGATTGGACAACTTAACGCACGCGTGTATTACGTGCGCGGGTTTCCTCACGTTCTTTTACGTCACCGTAAGATCGTCGGATAACATACATATTATTTCGAAAATTCGATATCACATTGGTATGTGGCGGGATTTGAACCTCAGCCCTCCCGATCAGAAGGCAGCAGTCCACACCATTGGGCTACCGACGCACGACGATGATAAGCTCAAATGATACGAAAAAACCCACCCGTGCGGTATTTTGGTGCAGGTTGACTTGATAATCTCGTCGAATACAATAGAAAATTATACATTCCGTGCTTGTAAGGGTGGGTTAGAACTTTCAATTCATAGCCAGCCATTCATGTATTATGAAATGATACGAAAAACCCACCGGTTTGGTATATTTCGGCGCAGGGCGGCATGATAATCACGTCGAGTAAGATCAAATGATACGAAAATGTATACATTTCTGGCTATGTAAGGTTGCCAGCCAGTAATGTATTATGAATAAGTTCAAATGACAAGAAAAAACCCACCGGTTTGGTATATTTCGGTGTAGGCAACAGATAATCTCGTCGAATAAGATCAAATGGTACGGAAAAACCCACCCGTTTGGTATATTTTGGTGCGAAAAACCCCAGCCGTTTGGTCCATTTCGGTGTAGGCAACATGTTAATCTCGTCGAATAAGATCAAATGATACGGAAAACCCACCCGTTTGGTATATTTCGGTGCAGGGTGGCATGATAATATCGTCGGGCGTGGTCCCGGTGGTGGTGCACGCGGGCGAGGTGGGCTCCGTGATCGCCGCCACGCTCGCCTCCGTCACATACACCAGGACATTGCGCGCGCAGAGGCACAGGTACTGTTTTACTCATAGTCTTTATACAGGGTGAGTTTTATGTCATTGGCATCAGTTCGACTTATTATTGTACTTATAGAAATTAGGGTGGTCTAAGTATTTACAAAAAAAGTATTTAATTATGTTTATCCGTTGTTTAGTATCCATATTACAGGCTAATACTTAGTTTGTTGTTAGGTGGCGCTGTGTGAATGACAGTGGATATTTATTTAATGTCCGCCACACCGTGCGCCTTGAACCCGCCCCATATTTAATCGCAAATTATTTCAATTTTTAAGTTTTTTTTTTAAATTGTTATATGTATAACTAGCGACTCGCCCATGCTTCGCACGGGTGCATTGGTGAGTCCCACTCTAGTGACGGGCGCAGTGCGGCATTGATGGAGGATAATAACTGTCTATCAGTTGTTTGTCTCCTTCAATGCCCCTCTGTCATGGTGAGGCGTATCACTTACCATCAGGTGAGCGTCCTGACCGCCATGTACACTATGTAACATAAAAAAGGCTCCGTCTACTCGTACCACCTTAGGATGGTAATCATTATCATACACTAATCCGCATTGGGTTCGAGTGGTGGATTACGACTCAATCTTACTATAGCAATGATGTGCGGGAAGGTCTGTGTGCTTCAGTGGGATATTATAGGCTGATGATGATATTGGACGTATCGGGATTTAAAGTCCCTTAGGTATTTTATAGGAGCCATTTAGCAGATAATAAATAAATATAATATAAATAAATGTCCACTGACATTCACACAGCGCCATCTAGCCCCATGTTAAGCGTTAAGCCTATATTATGGGTACTAAACAACGGATAAACATACATATATTTTTTTTGTAAATACATACATATTATACATAGAAAACACCCAGACCATTACAAACAGACATGTTCATGCACACAAATGTTTGTACTGCACGGGGATCGAACCCGGAACCCTTGGTATTGCGGCCGACCTCTCAACCACAACACCAAATGGGTCGTCAAAAAAATAAGTATTTATCATAATCATCAGCAGCTCATTATGACGTCCTCATCGAGGGGAATGATCCTACCCGTATGGAAGCGTTCAACAGTAAGGTAACGTAGTTTTTAAAGATTTCGAATTTCTTCTCAGGCGTGCGCAGGTTTCCCCGAGATGATTTCCTTTATCGTAAGAGCGTCGGATAAATGTACATATAATTTTTAAACATGGAAAAGAAATTGGTACGCAGCGAAGATTTGAACCTGCACCCTCCAGATCGGAAGGCAATAGTCCACACTAATGAGCCACCGACGCTCTAGGCTCTGATGGTGTAGTTATAATATTTGGCAGCGTATGACAGTTATGTTACAAATGCCAACTTCCTAAGATACATTTGACTTTTCTCATTCTTTGCAGCACTCAAACGGAACCTGAAGATACGGAGAGCACACCGAACTCGAAAGACAAGACAGACGGGGACAAATCCAAGGCCGCTAAATCCAATGACCATATCGAGGTGCTATTAAAGGTAAGTGACGTCATCATTTGTGATATAATGACGAATTTAATATCATCATCAGCTCATTAAACGTCCCCACCGAGGGGCACGAGCCTACCCGTATAGGGTGATTAGGCCTTAGTCGTCCACGCGGGCCCAGTGCGATTGGACGACTTCACACACAACCTTCGAATCTCTTCGCAGGCGTGCATGAAGGTTTCCTCACGATGTTTTCCTTCACCGTAAGAGCGTCGGATAACGTACATATATTTTTCGAAAATTTGAAAATACATTGGTACGTGTCGGGATTTGAACCTCAGCACTCCCGGTAGGAAGGCGACAGTCCACACCACTGAGCCACCGACGCTCTTCGAATTTAATATATTTACTCACAAAAGCAAGCACCCACATATACACACACAGTTACTATTCTCCATCAATGACGACGTGACGACCCATTTGGTGTTGCGGTTGAGAGGTCGACTGCAACACCAAGGGTTCCGGTTTGATTCCCGGGTAGTACAAACATTTGTGTGCATGAACATGTCTGTTTGTAATGGTCTGGGTGTTTTCTATGTATAATATGTATGTATTTACAAAAAAAATACATTAGTATGTTTATTCGTTGTTTAGTACCCATCATACAGGCTTCCCGCTTAACTTGGGGCTAGATGGCGCTGTGTGAATGTCAGTGGATATTTGTTAATTTATTTAATGCCGCACTGCGTCCGACTCCCGAGACAGCTGAGGTCTTTTCTTATTTTTATCTATTTATTTAGAAAACCAACAGCATTTTATAGCACATTTAAACAAAACAGTTTACATAAACAGTAGCCAAAACAGTTTTCACTTATTAAATAATACAGAGTGTCGCTTAGAATTAAGTATTAATGTTGGGTCTCTTGTACCTGGTAATAAGCATGATGACTGGGTCCTGGAATCGTAAGAACTATTTTATATTATTACAAATCTGGGTTAAAAATAACGATGTGCTTACTCTCAGCTCGAAAACTCATGTTTTATGAATTTTATTAGTCTTCAAAGATTGGTGGGCAAGTCCATTTTTAAATTACATTAATTGTCAAAAAATTGTAAACAAAAGGATAACACATATAACTTAAAGCAACTTTTGCTATTATACCATTTCAATAAACGCAACATTTGATATAGTTGTAGTACAAAATTCACAAACTATGCATACGAATTACTGAGGCGTGACGTCATAACTAGGTAGCCATTTGTATGAAGCGTTTTTGGGAAAGTCCATTATTGTGTTTTTAGAATTGAAAAATCTCTGTGAGTTTTAATGTTAACGGAGTAATTTTTTTACTAATGTTCCTATTATAATGCGGTCCATGGATATAATAGCAGAAAAAAAAATTGTCATCATCCCTATTATACTACTTTTATGTATTATTTTTGCATTGCATTGCAGGATGGTTTAGTATGTCGCGTGTACTACGCGAGCCAGTTCCACAGGCTGCGTCATATGCTGGTGGCACCTTTGGACCATAACCCCGACGTTGAGGACTCGTTCGCAGCTCACACGCCTGACGCGCCCTCCACTGGTACCAAGTGTTGTTGCGAAGACAAGGATAAAGCTGATAGTAAGTATACAATGATAATGAAGAATATACGTGGTAGACTCGATACTGAGTCGTCTAGGTAGGTACCCTGGCAGTGCAGATAACGTCCCGGGAAACAGGAGTGTTATGCAATTTTGTTTTTCGGTATGAGAGCACTGTAGCTAGTGAAATTACCGGGTATAAGAGACCTAACATCTGTTGTCTCGGTTGACTGATGCAGTGCAGCGTTGATTGTGGATAATAACTGTTCATCAGTTGTTGGTGTCCCGCTCTGTCATGGTAAGGCGTATCACTTACCATTAGGTGATCGCACTGATCGTCTTGTACACCTTTAACATAAAAAAATATAATTGTAAATAAAGTGCCCTTAAACTGTATCGTGATTTGGCTAAGCGTTTGGCAAGGGTCATCTCACGATACGAACTGGTCTTTATCTCAGACAGAGAATGTAGAGCTGGTGGCACGAGGACCAGTACACTCGCTATGGCACTGCAACCATAGATATTATAAGGCCATTTACTTCACGCTCATCGATAAGAAATATATTAGAGGTTTGTATTTATTTTCGTTTTTTAGGATGTTTGTAAATAATGAATAAGGGGTCTACTTTTCAATTTTATATAAACAGCGTATATTAAATGAATGAATGGAAATGCCATTAGTATTCGGCTATAAATCAAAGGTACCGAGGTTAATACAATAGTTACATTCCGCTACGAGGGGATTGCACCGTGGGTCATACGAATAGTTTAAGTTTAAAGAAAAGAACATAGGGGCATATAATTTTTATGATACTAATTAATTAAATGATGGGGAGGTGGGTAATACCTTAACATTTCTCATAACCGACCTAATCAAAGTTATCAGCCAGATATTCTCTACTTTGTAAGTAGCCACTGGTATTCACACGAGTAGGGTTTTTGAG